>JAOUQT010009663.1:0-12247 GCA_025769995.1 Xyliphius kryptos | reverse complement strand
ATTTGGTCAGTTCTCTCACCATAGAGGTAGCATGAGGCGGTGTCTACAACCCACACAAGTTGCTCAGGTAGTGCATCCTGAATAAGCCAGCTGTGGCAAGGTTTGCTGTATCTGTCAGCACAGTGTCCAGAGCATGGAGCAGATACCAGGAGATGTGGAGGGGGGCCATAGGAGAGAACATCCGCCGCCTTATCGAGAGCATGCCCAAGCGTTGTAGGAAGGTCATACAGGCATGTGGAGGACATACTGAGCCTCATTTGAACTCGTCTTGAGGAATTTCCATTGAAGTTGGATCAGCCGGTCATTTGATTTTACTTTGATTTGGAGTATGATTCCAAATCCAGACCTCCGTGGGAGAATCCTTCTGATTTACATTTTGATCATTTTAATGTTCTTTTGTTCATTCCACTATTTACTACATAAAGATTTTCAACTGAAATATTTTATTTATGGAGATCTAGGATGAGTTATTTTAGTGCTTCCTTAATTGTTTTGAGCAGTGTATATAATAAAACAGTTTTTAGTTCCAGCCTCCTGAACTCTGCTCTGACTACACGGTGGCATGGGCGCGCGACCTCAGCGCGTGCACGCGTCGGTGCTCTTACACACAGACTGAACCCGTCAGACTCTTTTTGGTAAAGTTCTTCATTACTTCTCAAAGAAAGAGGCTTATTTTTCTCCCCTCTACGGATTCATCAGGTAAGAAAGGTTCTCTACTCCCAACACAACTATATTTGAGTTATTTCTTCCTTTATACGAACGACCTGCTTTATCTCCCATCCCATTCCATCCCGTTTTATTATTTAATTTAATTCTATTTTATTTGAACTCATCATGAGTCTGCAGCTCAAAAAACCAAAAAAATGTTTACAAAGTATTGATTAATGTAATGTTAAATGTACGGGAAACAACTTTGTTTTTTATAAATGGCAGACAGTTTGATATCCTGTAATGTAATAGCCAATGCAGAAATACAGTACAAATAATAAATTATACATAAATTACAGTCTAATTTATAAACTTTTAAACAGTAGATTTCACAGTAAATATTTCATTTTTTTTAAATAAAGAATCCTTAGTTCTTTCCGCAAAATCAAAATTGTATTTTTTTTTTTATTTTAAATGTAGCTGTCAGTTATATAGATATTTAGTCGTTTCTTAGCCGTTATGCTTCTGCTATTTATGTGTAAGTCTATTAGTGAAGGTATTGACATAAAGTTTTATATTTTATTTTTCTATCTTAATTTTAAAGATATTAAAGCCTTTCTTCAATTTAAAAAGCTTTAGAGTGATTGCTGTGTTCTGGTAAAGGGAAAACTTTATTCTGAAGGGTTGAGAACTTTATTTCCCAAAGCAGAGACCGCAGTGTTGTGTTACTCAGTGACAGAACTGTCTGCCAGCTCGGGGCCACAGGGTAGTAAAATCCTAATCTCTCTCTCCCACTCACTCACTTTCTTTCTCACACACATTCACCACACATTCTTTTCTTTACTAGGTCAGTGCAACTCCCAGAGCTTGTGTTTTTTCCCCCTAAAATTTGTTATCTGGTCTGGTATGGATTTAGGTTCAGACTGATAAACAAATGTGGCCAAAAATAGTACTTGAATGGACTTGCTGTAAATTTAACAGGGGAAGTTATACATATAAACCTTATTTAAAAAGCTGGATTTAAACAGGATTTTGTGCTAAATTAATTACAGAATTCACTACATTTCATAAAATAACACTCACATGACTTTTTATTGGTTTTACTTGGGATTTCGAGGCATTTTGTATTTCTGCAATTACAGACTGTGGTCCATCTGTTACTTTATATGCTTTATATAAAATAATATATAGTTTATAGTCCAATTCTCCTTTTTTTGAATGCAGCAGCGACACAGGTGAGGGGTGTTGTTTTACTGTACAATCAGACATGGCAGTGCTGCTGGAATTTTTAAACACCACCACTGCTGCTGGACTGAATATAATTAATCAGCCAAAAATGTCAAGACTACAGCATCCAGGCAGCATTCCGTGAGAATTGGTGAAGGAGTAAAGGATGAATAATGCAGAATCAAATAAACCACTGTCTCTGATTTTACATTACAACTTGCTGCATTAAGGTAGAAGTACCTAGTATAACACACTGACACATAAATGTGACTGCCACGCTGAGAATGATCCAGCACCCAAATAATACCTGCTCTGTGGGTGTCATAATCATAATCATTAAACAACAGAGTAAAGGTATGTGTATGTGTATGGCATGGCGGATTAAGCAGAAGATAATAAGATGTGATGAGAGAACTTTCAACTAAATTGAATTTGCTTTTGATTAATTTTTTATTTATTTTTATGAACTTATTTGAAAATTATAATTTAAAAATAAGTATTAAATATGAAGATCAGGGGTGTCAAAACTTATTGCCAAAGAGGGCCAAATTTGATAAAGTGAAGATGCCCAGGGAATTTTTTTCACCATAAGTTATATAAAACTACACTGTTTAAAAAAATAATAATTGTCACAATTACTTTTATTTTTTAAATGGCAGAGTAACCGAATAAAAGCCACTCAGGTGTAAACAACTCTTTCATATTTGGAGAGTCAGATAACATTAAACGAACTGTATAAAGTACCTTAAATCTAAGAAATTTACATTTAAGGACAATCAGCTTCACTGTCATGATTATGCTGTCGTTAAAGAGCAAAAAATCAGTGGGTTAAAACAACCACGTCATGATTGTGTCAGATGCATTGGTGCTTTTATATGTCTTCAGTTCTCAGAGACACAAAGTAGGAAAGACAGAATGGTGATCATCATGTGATATGGCATTACATTTTTTAAATGATTTATTTATTCTGACATAGCTAGCGAGTCATAAATAAAATAATAAACTTGGGCAATTTGGAATCTTTGGACTTTGGACATGTTTGATGTAGATGATACTCCAGCACTGATTTAAATGTCCATCCCATATTTATCATATTCTTATTTTCTTTTTATAGGATGATGGCAGACGAGGAAAAAACGAATAATTGTGGAACGATATGTCTCAAGTACCTGCTCTTCATCTTCAACTTGTTTTTCTGGGTCTGGACCAAAACACAGTACCATTTATTCCTCCATACAGTTCATTATTCTGTAGTTGTTAGTTTGATGTACTAACTCTTAATTTTTTTCTAGATGTCTGGAGGAATCGTGATGGGAGTCGGACTATGGACTCTGACGGATAAATTTGACTACCTTAGTCTGCTCTCTTCCAGTAGATATGCTTATTCTGCCTACATCCTTATCGCAGCAGGAGCCGTCGTCATGCTCTTTGGAATCCTGGGCTGCTGTGCCACTATAAAGGAAAGCAGAACACTCCTGATAGCGGTGAATACAAAATTCCTACTTCATTGTTTTCAAGGTGTGCAGCATCTTTATTACCCATATCTGGTTTTATCTCTTAGAATGCATTACTTTTTCTAAGGATAAAGTATTAAATGAACAAGCCCACAACATTAGAGTTTTAGATGACATGGGAAGCAAAGTTTAAACCCGTTCATGACAACAAGTCTGCAATGAAGCCATGTTTTTAGATGACTGCATGCATGGAGCCAAGTTTCAGACACCTGCTATAGGAGCTGCTGGATTTGTTGTCTGACATGACAGTAGTTTCTAAATTAGCCATGACGTGTGTATATGTGTGTGTTATTTTAAAGCTGTCAACCAGGCTGATTTAAATAGTCTGGAGTGTTTTTGAGCTGAGTGTGGGAGACTGAGTCACAGCTGAGGAATGATGGGAATGGAGGGAGGGTTACAGTGTGAGAGCAGGAGTCTTTATACAGCAAAGGGAGTTGCAGAGAGTTGAGTTTGTCTATGAGAAATACAACATACCATGTAAACATACAGTGCTTTTACTCAGTATTAAGTAAAGCTGATAAAACTCTGACATATCCTATATACACTGTGTGTATGTACTGTGTATACGTGTATATCCCAGTTCAAATCCCAATCTGAGTGGAGTTTCCATGCTCTCCTAGTATCTGCGTGGGTTTCCTCCCACAGTCCATAAACATGGATTCAAGGTAAATTGACAGGATGCCATTGATTGGCATCCTGTCCTGGGTGTATTTGCCCAGTGCCCAAAACCTTCTCCCCTGGATGGGCATGGGGTATCCCCCCCGTCACCTAATATAGCATTAAGCAGAAAATAATGAGTAAGTAAGTAAACTAAATAAGGTTTAACAACACTGAAGAAAAAAATCTTGAGGGATTACATGGCAAACCAGTCACCTTTAAGTGACAAACAGCTCATTTATTTGGATTACCATTTTCATTAAGGTATTTATTCATAAATATTCATTTGATTTACAGAAGAATATATCTACCAACATGGAATTTGGCAAAACTAAATAAATGCAGATACAAAAATTAAATTTACGGTATGTAAAATAATGATGTAACTGTTTAAATTGTTAGTTTGTAGTCACTGTAGCAGTTGTTGGAGGTAACACTGCAGTTGTAATTTGTTTTTAAAACATAAGTTTCGTTTATTATCCATTGCTCAATTCCATAAATGAACATTTTCTTCATTTTTATTGTTTCTTTTGCAGTTCTTTGTCCTGCTTTTAGTAGTATTCCTGCTGGAGTTCACAGCTGCCATTTTGGCTTTTTGGTATTATCAGGAGGTGAATGGTTATGTTATTTAGTTGCATGCTTTATTTGCAGTGTATTATTTTCACAATGTAAAAATCTTTTAGAACTCCATAAATGTAACTTAGCAACATTGTTACATGGCTTTAGGCCTGAATGGCTGATATTCAGCATGTGCCGGCAATTCTATCCTTTTAACACACTTAGCGGGTTACTATCCATCTAGTCACAATATTTAACATGTTCAAATCCTTAACAATTAAATGAGATAGCATGAGGATGACATCACTGTCTAACATAATTACATGTGGAAAGCTTAAGTGATGCAGCGGTCTAAACACTACCACAATAACTCAGGCCACCAGTTCATGTTTGTCTATTGGGTGGGAGGTCAGTTCAAAGCATGTTGGACCTGCTGCTGCAACAGAAACTTCTAAACCTCACTTGTTTTCTTAGGACGCTTATTATTGGGTTGGGTTGGGTTTGGTTGGTAAAAACTGTTGTTGTGGTAACATTTATTTTAATTATCACTATCATAAAGAAAGTTTTTGAGAATTGCCCTTCTTTGAGATAGGTAGGCAGGTAGGTAGATACTTTATTGATCTAGAGGAAATCTAAGAATAATTTAACAATCTTTCATTAGCAATTAACATTAACAATTAACACAACTGGGGGGTACGGTGGTTTAGTGGTTAGCACGTTCGCTACTCAGTTTGGGTCCAGATCTGGGTGGAGTTTCCATGTTCTCCCCGTGTTTCCTCTCACAATCCAAAAACATGGATTCCAGGTAAATTGAATGCTCTAAATTGCCCCTTATAGTGTGTGTTTGAGAGTGTGAATGTGTGCGTGAGTGTGTGCCCAGCGATAGATTGGGTGTATCTGCCCAGCACCCGAGTCGTTCTCCCCTGGATGGGCATGGAGAACCCCACCGCGACCCTAGTAGAGAAATAAGCGGTAGATGAATGAATGGATGAATTAACACAACTCCCTCAAATTTGAACCGTTTATAGAATTTACACACTTACTTATTTATATGGTAAAATGACCAACCAAGTGATTGACAAATGACATCGATTCTTAAACTTCAAGTAACAAAAGGCATGCTCCTTAATCAAAACACCAAGAGCACCTTTTTTTCCAAATCAAATGTTTTTTCCAAAATATTTGCAGACTGCATTTAAGGCTTGTTTGCAGTTCGGCAGTTTCCAGCACCGATATTTGGTCATTTTGCCGACGCTTTTATCCACAGCGAATTACGGGTACCCCAATATGATGGCTGGGGCCAGAACATAGGGTTAACACAGAACCCTGGAGCAATGAGGTTTAAGGGCCTTGCTCAAGGTACCACAGCAGTAACTTCAGAGGAACTGGAATTTGAACCCGCAACCATCAGATTGATAGCCCAACACCCTAACCACTAAGCTACCACACCACTAATTATTATGTAATGGTCGTGAGGCTTCATGCATATATATATATACGGCAGCCAAGATTGTAATATTTACAGCAAAAACACTGTAGCAGCCGCCGCTTTACCTTTTGATTAAAGTATTAATATTAATCTGTTTACCAAAATAATTGTCGTGTTGTTGTACTTATTTTCATAAAGCAATTAACACAAAGTCCCATGTAGGAGAACTCAAATGTTGTAATTATACATATTTAGTGGTTTTATAGGGAACTGTAGTAAAAAAGGGAAAAATGCCTTGAAAGACCAAGTGAAATGAGATTGTCGGCTTTGTTGTACTAACAAACTCTTGTCCTGTTCATAGGGAAATGCTGGACTAACTGTAAGAGTGTCTGCATGCCTTTCTCTGACTTTATTTTATCTTCATAAACCCTCTTTCTTTCCTCCTATTCCTCTTGCAACAGTGTTTCCCTTTCTGCTCTAAGGTAAAGCACCTCCACTCATTTCTACTCTGTATCACTCTAAACCCACCTGCCCTTCAATTCACACTTAAATAATAATGAAATTTTTAGCCAGTTTTAAGTGAAATCCTAAGGATTTGTTTGTCTTTGCACAGCTGAGTGAGGAGCTGAAAGCCGACCTAAAAGCCACCATGGTGCAAAACTATCAGCACCCTGGTCAGGAGCCCGTTACTCGAGCTGTAGACAAACTCCATCAAGAAGTACGAGTTTATTGTCAGCATTTCTCATCATAACATTGCTTTTTCATGCACTGTCTGAGAACGGTGACACAGACTAAATTCTAATGATTTCAGGTTTAATGTGCAGATTGTAAAAAGACTTAGATTTCACTTAGTGTTAATGATTCTGAATTCTCTGCTTGTTGGAACAGCTGAAGTGCTGTGGCAGTAACAGCTCAACAGACTGGCAGGAAGGAGCCTGGGCACAGTCGTTAGCTGACAAGCGTTTGGTGCCCGACAGCTGTTGTAAGACCCCCACTGTTGGCTGTGGTGTGAGAGACCACCCATCCAACATCTACAAAGTTGAGGTGTGGTTTCTGCACTTACTCTTAACACTCACACATAATCAATAACAAGGAGAGTAAATCGTTACTGACTGGATTTTTAATATTAATTACAAGGTTTGTGGTGGTTCACAGTTAGAAATGTTAATACTATACCAATGAGTATACATAATGTTACACTCAGAGGAATTTTTCCCACACATTTAACCCATCCGGGCAGGGAAACACACACATACTGAGTGAAGTAAGCAGACGTGCCTGGAGTATTGCTTAGCCTAGTATACGGCACCTTGGAAGCAATTGGGGTTAAGTGTCTTGCTCAAGAGCACTTCAGCCAAAGAACTTGGTGGGACCAGGAATCGAACTAGGGGCCTTCTGGTTGCAAGGCCGGTTCCTTAACCACAAGCCTACGATTGCCTACCGTTCAGTTCAGTGGCAACGTTTTCTTGATTTATAAATTTTAAAAGGCAAAAGCGAAACAAAGCTTATTTGTAGAACTTTATACTGTTTTATATTTATTTATACTACAATTTTTTTTAGGGTGGATGCATCTCCAAATTAGAGGATGTCATTCTTCAGCACCTCTTTCTCTTAAGTGGTGTAGCTGTCGTAATTGCTTCTCTTCAGGTAATTAAAAAAAAAAACACATTTTTTAAAACCTACATAAAATACAAATCTTTTAACAATCTCTTCTTGTTTCTTTCATTTAAGATTTTGGGAATGCTTGTCACCTGCTGTCTCTATCAACGTTTAAAGCAGGATCTATACTGAGAACCTGCAAATATCAAAATCCCGACAATTTTCAACTCCTACCTTGTTTTGATGACTTTATGTGGTGTGTGTGTATTATCCATTTCTGAGGAACATGCTGCAATATAGACTTGAGGCTGCAGGACAGTCGTCTATGACAAGAAAAGAACATGAACAATTACACTGATGCATCTGTAACAGATTAATAAAAGCTTTAAATACTTCAAATATTTAAATACTTAATCCATTCGACTGATTTCATTCAGCCTGGTGAGAATTATATCTAAGAAATATTTCAAAATTATTCAGAATCTTGAACAGACCACTCATAGGCACCACATTAAAGCCAAATGTATAGCAAAAGTTGCTAACGTAACAAATATTGGAACCCTAGTATAGGATTAAGGGGAAGATAATAAGATGAGATGAGACATTCACCTCTAAGTGCTGGAGATCTGGGATTGAATCCCGATCTGGGTGGAGTTTTCATCTTCTTCCTGTCTGTGTCTGAGTTTTCTCTAGGTTCTCTGGTTTTCTCCTACAATACAAAAACAAGGATTCAAGGTAAATTGGATGGTCTAATTTGCCCCTATGTGATAGATTGGCGCCCTGTCTTGGGTGCATCTGCCCAGTGCCCGAAACGTTCCTTTCTGGATATGCATAAGGAACCCCCCTGTGGCCGTAGTGTTGGAATTAAGTGGAAAATAATGGTTGGATTGATGGACCATATGCGTTTTTTTATATTTGTGACACTTATGGTTCACAAGCAGGTAACATTACCAAAGGTCTGCTAAACGAGGACCAACTGGGGACTTTTGGGCCAAATACATCTTTGCATATGGGTGCTATATTTGGCTGACTTTCAGCTTCATCTGTATGTTAACTGGGTTAGGTTTAGGGTATCACTTATGTCTCTTTTTAATTGAATTGCTAATAAATTAGCTTATTCAATAATTTACTAGATTACATACAATTCGTCTGAACGTCTTAATGACGTTCCTTTAGTTATATTACTATGACAACCACTTTAATGGTCACAAATTGTTGGGAACATTCCAATATACTATGACCAGTAAAGGATGTAAAAAAAAACTAGCTAGAGTTTATTTGTAGTTTTGATGAACGTAATATTGCCCAGAGCCCAAGATGTTCTCCCCTGGATGGGCATGGAGAACCCTAGCAAAATGATTAAGAAGATATTGAATGAATGATTTGTTTGGAGTCTGGGAGTCTGGAAAAAATGTGTGAAGATGCCTACGAGCTGCACCAACTAAGTTTGGTGTCTGTAGGACTTACAATCTTGGCTGCCCAACCCATTTTACCCCAAAAAATCATAATAATAATAGAAATAATAATACGAAGAAAAAGCTGAGCAGGGCGGCAGGGCGGCAGGGTGGCGCACGTTCACCTCTCAGCGCTGGGGGTTCCTGGTTCGAATCCCGATCTGGGTGGAGTTTCCATGTTCTTCGCATGTCCGCGTGGGTTTCCTCTGGTTTCCTAAGTCTAAAAACATGGATTCCAGGTAAATTAAATTCTCTAAATTGCCCTGTATATTGTGTGTTTGTGTGTGTCCAGCGATGGATTGGCACCCTGTCCTGGGTGTATCTGCCCAGCGCCCGAGATGTTCTCTCATAGATGGGCATAGGGAACCCCTAGTAGAAAATAATGAATGGGTGGATGGAAAAAGCTGAGCAAATAAATACATTTATAGAAAAAATAAAAGCGGAACTTTGAATTAACGGAACCATAGTCATGTGCTGGGTTTATGGACGGAGCTTTAAGATAGTGACGTAACAACAAGGCGCTAGACGTTAACAGTGAACAAATAAAGCGCAAATTGATTTAATACTCTCCATCAGTGGTCCGTGTTTTTATTTGGGTTATATTTTTATGCAGTTCATGTTGTTTAAAAACAAGTCAATTTAACTGCAGCGTTAGACAGAATGACTTCTAAACCTACATGTCTTATAGTCGCGAGTGCGTCACCTCAAGGTAAGACAGGTTTAATGTAAATACTATCTATAATGTATTGATTTTGTTGTGTATACCTGTTATTATTGTGCTCATTCACATATGAACATTGTGAGGTCAGACACGGATACTTGTAGTATATATACTGACACTGATGGTATATTCCTGGCTCGCAATCTCCATTCTAATTCATTCCAAAGGTGTTTGATGAGGTTGATGTCAGGGCTCTGTGTGGACAGTGAGGTAATTTAACACCAAACCTACCCCTTAAAATAATCATGTCCTTATGAATCTTGCTTTATGCACTGCGGAGTCATGCTGGAGCAGATAAGGGCCTTCCCTAAACTATACAAACTATACAACAACGGAATTTACTGATTACGAGGCGTGTCCCAATACTTATGTCCATACAGTTTGGGGAGGTTCAGTGCCTGTTGATTTAGTTCTTCAGCTGCTCTGGTAAATTTAAAATCGGTAGTCAGTATAGCACCCTAAAAGAATGTGATCAGAGATGTAAGCACTGCTGGCAAACACACAGCCAAAAATATGTGGACACCTTTTGTAAAAATCAGGATCCTGGATAAAGCATTTGATTCCATTAAAGATGTTAATTGTGCAGTTACAGCCTGGAAATAACTGCAAGGATATGATTGGTTTGGTTCTAATGGACGACAGGGAGCATCACAGAGACCTGATCTCATACCTACCAAAAATTTGGACCCCCTTCTTACCATATAGATGGACTTTGTAGTTTAAAAAATACTGACTGTTGTCCTCTATTGGTCAGGACCATTACAAAACAGGTATAATTTGGGAGGTGGATCGTTTTGGTCAGTTCTGCAGTGACACTGATGCAGTGAGGGGTTTAAGTTGTATTTAAAGTTCAAGTTATTTATTTATAGAGTGCTTTTTACAACAAAGGGTTGTCACAAAGCAGCTTAACATATTTATAAGCCTGAACCCCCAAAGAATGAGCCGAATCGACAGTGGCAAGAAAAAAGCTTCCTGTTATGATGATTTTTAACCAAGAAACCTTGGGAGGACCAAGGCTCAGTGGGGGACTTCTCCTCCTTGAGCGGCCGGGCAGCATCACAGTAAAGGGCAGCCGTGTTTAGAGATCAGGTATCTGAATTTAACAATAGTAAACATGAAATACTTTAACACTTCAGTGACACTGCTGGGATAGGAATAATGCACCAAGCAAATACACTGTGGCTCACGAAATAGCAGCACGCCTCAGGCGCCTGGATATATACAGCGGGCTGTTTTTTTCATGAGCCACCCTGTAATACCCGCGTTGGCCAACAGTCTGCAATTGTAGAACTACAAGGTTAGTGGAACCGATCAGATGAACACTAAGTGGAGCGAAAAGGAGGCAAGTCCAAAATGTTTAATTGGTAGTGTTTATGTTTATGGGTTTCAAATGTATTTACTTACGACAAGGTTGATGTACCTGCACTGTAAGTTAACTGCAGGTTTGATTTCATCATCAGGAGTCTCGGCTCGAAGCTTCCAACAGTCGTTCTCTCTCTGTAGCTCAGTCTTCAACCTGCAGACAGCAACCCCTGGGGTGAGCATCTCTACATGCTGACTGCTTATGCCGTACTGTCGTCAATTTATTCAACCTCAATCCTGAACGTTTTAATCATTTTGTCCCACAGGGAAAACCCATCGACTTTACAGGTGTGGATGAAAGTTCTGCTCGATGGGTCCAGGATTTTAATGTCAAGTCTTATGCAACACCGGCAAAGCTGGAGTCCATCGACGGTCAGATTGAGCTTAATTCCATTTATTATGTTTACGTCATGGCAATGTTAAGGTTATTAACGTTAGCAGGTGTAATCTTCATCTGTAGTATTTATGATTTGTCTTTAGTTCCTTGTCATCAAACATCTGTTTGTCTTTTATCTACATACAATCTAATGCTGCTTTCACAGCCTGTGATTGTAAGTCCCTGCATTCCAGTTGTTCTGCAGTGCTGCAGGACTTTGTGCATGGTGTTACAGGTTGTCTTTGTGTGCTAATTGATACAGGTGCTCGTTACCAGGCTCTGCTGATCCCAGACTGCCCCGGAGCTCTGAAGGACCTGGCTCATAGTGGATCGCTTGCCCGCATCCTCACGCATTTCACCTCACAGAAGAGTCAGTGGGAAATTTGTACTAAAACATACTACTATATATAAACATAAACAGTACCAGTAAAACATTTGGAAACACTTCCTTTTTTGCTCCACCTATAGTCTATGTGATCAGTTCCACTTACTGTAAAGATGGACTTTGTAGTCTGTACAATTCCAGCCTGAAGTCCATCTACATTTACACTTAGTTATTTTATCCAAAGTGACTTACAGGTATCCCAACTTGATTTGGGTCAGAATGCAGGGTTGAAACAGGACACTGGAGCAATGAGGGTTAAGGGTCTTGCTCAAGGACCCACATTGGTAACTTCAGTGGTCCTGGGATTTGAACCCCCA
>JAOUQT010009653.1:0-12247 GCA_025769995.1 Xyliphius kryptos | reverse complement strand
AAAAACTGCAAATACAAAGTGGTTTATCTAAACTAATTCAACTAAACACATGATTTAAAATAATGCACTTAATTAGCTTACTTTAAATCTTAGAAACTTGAGTGTCAGTGCTATTTAATGTAGGCTAATCTGGATGTACTGAAATAAAAAGCGACATTTTGTAATCCACATCGAGCCATAAAGCTGTTTTAAATCTAGATAAACGTGGCAGCCTACGTGGCAGCCCATAGTCAAGGATTCCAGTGCCAAGGTGTGTGTACAGAAACTGATAAACCTCATAAAACAGTTACAGCCAGATAGGTGAAGAAATGGGCGTCTTTCTCCTGAGATCTGCAGGGAAGCGATGAGTGACTGGCTGCTATTGTTCTGTCATACATTAATGACGTCCCACAATGCCAGAGATAATAACTCACTGTATCCCGGTCTGTAACACGCCCGGAAAAACAATTAGTATGGCGCAGTATCGTTGGGAATTCTGTGAAAATGATCAATCATTTATTAAAACATCTCTCTGAGGCTCTTGTAAATATTAGTCATGATTTCAGATAGGGGTGGCACGCTGGTTTAGTGGTTAGCATGTTCTCCTCTCAGCACTGGGGATTTTCTCCGGGGTTCTCCAGTTTCCTCCCACTTTTCACAAAACATGGATTCAAGGTCAATTGAATGCTCTAAATTGCCCTGTATAGTATGTGTGTGTGTGTGTATGTGTGTGTGTGTGTGTGTGTGTGTGGGGGTGTGTGTGGGTGGGTGTGTGGGTGTGTGCCCAGTGATGGACTAAGCAGAAGAATCCCGATTGGGTGGAGTTTCCATGTTCTCACCGTGTCCGTGTGGGTTTCCTCCAACAGTCTAAAAACATGGATTCAAGGTAACCTCAATGCTCTAAATTGCCCTGTATGGCGTGCGTTTGTTTGTGTGGCTGTGTGATTGACACCCTGTCCTGGGTGTATCTGCCCAGCGCTCGAGATGTTCTCCCCTGGATGGGTAAGGGCAACCCCACCACGACCCTCGTAGAGAATTAAGCAAAAGATAATGGATGGATAAATAAACACTGCTCAAAAAAATAAAGGGGACGCTTAAACAACACAATGTAACTTCCAGACCTCCATCGGATAATGATTTTGATGTTATTTTGTTCTCAATGCATTCCACTGTCTACTAAATAAAGATTTTCAACTGAATATATCTAAATATCTAAATATTTTATTCATTTAGATCTAGGATGTGTTCTTTTAGTGTTCCCTTTATTTTTTTGAGCAGTATATATAACCTTTTTTCGTCGCGTTCTCTTCGATAAACTGACGAGCGTGTGTGTTTTGTAACGTACATGGCAACCCTGTTGTCGATGACGTCACTGCCCAGGATCCGAGGGTGACCAATGGCAGCGCGTTGTGCGTCTGTACACGGAACTGATTGCAGGTTTGGAGGTGAGTAATGGTTGCATTCGCTTTTCCAGGATTCCTTTAATAAACAACATTCAGTCTTTTTTTATTGATTTAAAAACGCTTTTCAGGTCAAAAGCACCCGGATTGTGAGGGATTACAGCGCGGACTGTGTGACTATAATTTAATAATTCTTACTTGAGAGCATCAGAGTTCAAAAGAATAAATCTTTAGCATCATTAACATTTAGATTTATAGTGAAGCTGTTTTTACCTGCATGTTAATATATTTACAATTAATAATGTAAACATTATGCAGGGACATTATGCAAAATACAAAAATATATTTCTAAAAAGGTAAATATTTGTTTTTAATTGTACTTAATTCTTGCTGAAAAATAATGTATTTGCTATTCTGTTGGTGCAAATCATTTTTATCTGCGTCTATTATTTATTTTACATCCATTATCCTCTGCTTATTCCTCTACGAGGGTCGCGGTGGTGTTCCCCATGCCCATCCAGTGAATAATGACCAATTCATGGCTGGACACATCACTCACACATTATATGGGGCAAATAAAGAGCATTCAATTTACCTTGAATCCATGTTTTTAGAATGTGGGAGTAAACCGGCAAACCGGAGAAAACCCACACAGACACGGGGAGAACATGGAAACTCCACCCAGGTCGGGATTTGAACCCAGCGCTGAGAGGAGAACATGCTAACCACTAAGCCAGCATGCTGCCCATACTGGACCCAAATGCCTTAAAATGCATGTGGATTAGCTCTGAGAGTCCAATTTTAAAAAAAAATATTTCATCATCATTCATTTTAGTTCGAACAACCACAAGGGCCAGATCTGGCCCATGGGCCGCCGATTGCCGACCTGTGCTTCGTAGAATACCTTACATTTAAAAAAAAAAAAAAAGGTCAAGCAGCTCCTCTGTCACGTTCAGGTTGACGTCAAATTAAAATAATCAGTCGTTGTGTCGGAAGCATCGGTGCTTTTATCGCCGGCTCAAGAGAAATAACCAAAAGCCTCTCCCTCAGGCTGTATGGTGGCTTAGTGGTTAGCAGGTTCTCCTTTTAGCGCTTGAGTTTCCATGTTCTCCCCATGTCTGCAGGGGTTTCCTCCCACAGTCCAAAAACATGGATTCAAGGTAAATTGCTCTAAACTGAGTGTGAGTCATTGTGTGCCCAGCGACAGATTGGCGCCCTGTCCTGGGTTTATGTGCCCAGCGCCCGAGACGTTCTCTCCTGGACGTGCATGGGGAACCCCACAGCGACCCTAGTAGAGGAATAAGCAGAAGATGATGGATGAATGTCCTCAGTTCTCAGAGGCAGACAGATAAACTGGGTGGAATTACAATAAAAAAATATGCCTTATTTATTGTGATGGCGCTAGTGAGCCATAAATAACACATTATAACCCCAGGCTGTTTAGAATCGGGCCGTGGTTGGACTACGTATTTATTGTGATAACTATATTCGTTTGTTTATGGTGCAGTCACATGACACAGGTGTCACACCAATGGCAGATCAGAATGGCCATGCAGAACCCGGCCCTCCGCTGGAGCCAGAGCAACACCACCGCTTTCCCTCTGCCCCTCCACCCATCTACTCCTGCACTCTGACCCCTGAGCTTGAAGCCAAGGCGAGAGAGGAGCTGCAGGAGAAGCCCGAGTGGCGTCTTCGTGATGTGCAAGCACTGCGGGACATGATCCTGAAGGAGCATCCCAACATGCGGACCCGGCTGGACGACGCGTTCCTGCTGCGCTTCCTCAGAGCCAGAAAGTTCGACTACGACCGCGCGCTGCAGCTGCTGGTCAACTACCACAGCAGTCGGAGAGCTTGGCCTGAGGTCTTCCAGGATCTGAGGCCCTCCACAGTGAAGCACGTACTGGAGCTGGGCTTCCTCACCGTCCTGCGCAGACCTGATCCTCACGGACGCTACATTCTCTGTTTACGGCCAGGTCAGTTCGGAGGACGTGGCTGAAGATTCATTATGGGGCGGCACGGCAGCGTAGTGGTTGGCATGTTCGCCTCTCAGTGCTGGGGAGTCATGGTTCAAATCCTGATCTGGGTGGAGGGTCCATGTCCTCCCCGTGTCCAGGTGGTTTCCTCCGGGTTCTCTGGTTTCCTCCCACAGTTCAAAAACATGGATTCAAGGTAAATTGGCTGCTCTAAATTGCCCCTATGGTCTCTGTGTGTGAGTGAGTGTGCTTAGCGATAGATTGGCGCCCTGTCCTGGGTGTTTATGCCCAGCCCCCGAGACGTTTTCAATCATAAAACAGGGGGTTCTGGTCCTTGAATCTGATTGGCTGACCCGATTGTCTAGCACTATAATTATTTAAAATAACCCACACCGCTGACCGGCTTTACATTCATAATAATACTCGATACAAAAAAAAATCATGTTTTTTTTGAAGTTTTTCATAAACTGCATTCTGTAATTTGGCCACTAGAAGGCAGTATTTCCTCCCACAGTCCAAAAACATGAATTCAAGGTGAATTGGCTACTAAAATTGTCTCCATAGTCTGGACTTAGCCAGGTCTAATAAGCGAGTTCATCGCTGTGGCGCCCCCTGTATAATAAAGCGTAAAACGCAGAAAAACGAGGAATTTAATTTCTGTTATACAAACAGGTCATTCTGGTCCTTTAATCTGATTGGCTGAGCTGTTTGACATCATTGACAACAGCGCACACCTGTGACCGCTTTGACATTATTTTTTGTTTTAAATTAATTACGTTCTGCCACTAGATGGCATTATTTTATTGCTAGAGAAACCTGTTATTTAGCTTGTTCTCTTTATATTCCTGATTTTTCTTTTAATAAGCGATTTTTAAAGCAATAAGACACTCGCCATGTTACGCGTCGGACCTGATGCCACCTCTTTCCTGTGATTGATTGACTGTGATGCCACGCCCTCTTGTACCTTATTGCTTTATTAATCTTGTGAACGAGTAAAATATCTGCATCCGGCAGGAAAATGGACGCCGAACGACTATCCGTTTGTGGACAACGTTCGCGCCATTTATCTGACGCTGGAGAAGCTGATTCAGCCGGAGGAGACCCAGGTGAATGGAATAGTCATCCTGGTGGACTACAACGGCGTTGGACTGTCTCAAGCTTCCAATCCTGGCCCTCTGCTGGCAAAGAAAGTCGTGAGTGTTCTTCAGGTGCGTCCTGCATCACCGTCTGTACAGACACCTCATTCCAAAACGGTGCTATTTGCGTTTAATTAAGAGGCTTCGTTTATCACCAACAGGATGGATTTCCGATCCGGATCAAGGCGGTCAATATCATTAATGAGCCGCGGATTTTCAAGGGAATCTTTGCCATAATTAAACCGTTTCTGAAAGAGAAGATGGCTGAAAGGGTAACACCTTCCGTTATGGCTGCAAAAAATATGTTGGTCACACCACTTTGGACAGCTGCAAGAAAAAGTATGTGAACCCTTTGAGATTACGTGGATTTCGGTATAAACTGGTCATTAAAATGTGTTCTGATCTTCATCTACAGGTCACAGCAACACAAACACAGTCTGCTTTAACTAATAACACACAAAATGATACATCTGCAGGGTTTAATGAACACAACATGTCAACATTCACAGTGCAGGGTGGAAAAAGTATGTGAACCTTTGGATTTAATAACCGGTTGACCCTCCTTTGGCAGCAATAACCTCAAACAAACGTTTCGTGAAGTTGCAGATCAGACCTGCACAACGCTCAGGAGGACATTTGGACCAATCCTGTTCACCAAACTGCTTCAGTTCTGCATTATTCTCGAGATATCCGGTGTGAAGCGCCCTCTTGAGGTCATTCCTCAGCATCTCAATTGGGTTGAGGTCAGGACTCACTGACCGGGCCGCTCCAGAAGGCGTGTTTTCTTTTCTTGATGCCGTTTGGTTGTTGATTTACTTCTAAGT
Organism: Xyliphius kryptos; assembly: GCA_025769995.1. Lineage (NCBI taxonomy): Eukaryota > Metazoa > Chordata > Actinopteri > Siluriformes > Aspredinidae > Xyliphius > Xyliphius kryptos. The sequence continues at coordinate 6,935 of JAOUQT010009653.1, read as the reverse complement.
TTTGGGTCGTTGTCCTGTTGCAACATCCATCATCTGTTGATCTTCAGTTGGCGGGAAGGTGGTCTTAAGGTTTCCTGCAGAATGTTTTGGTAAACTTGGGAATTAATTTTTCTGTTGATGACGGTAATCTGTCCAGACCCTGAGGCTGCAAAGCATCTCCAAACCATGATGCCCCGCCTCCAAATTTCACAGTTTAGCGTTTGTATTCCTTCCATCCATCCATTATCTTCCGCTTATTCCTCAATGAGGGTCTCGGTGGGGTTCCCCATGCCCATCCACGGGAGAACATCTTGCTGGGCATTTACACCCAGGACAGGGCGCCAATCCATCACTGGGCAAAAACTCACTCACACTATACAGAGAAATTTAGACTGCTTAGGAACCCGGAGAACCCTGAGAAAACCCACCAAGGTGAACGTGTTAACCACTAAACCACCGTTCTGCCCGTGTTCCTTCCAAACAACTCCATTGTGGTTTTATCCGTCCACAGGAGATGTTGTCACTGGTGCTGTGGAACATCCAGGTGCTCGTTTGCAAATTTCAAACGTGCAGCAATGTCTTTTTTGGACGGCAGTGGCTTCCTCCGTGGTGTCCTCCCATGGACCCTGTTCTTGTTTAATGTTTAGCTGACATTCTGGGATTCTTCCTCACCTCATTCTTCCTCACCTCATTTCAGAGATACTTTTGGAACGCTTTCCAGCTTCATGCACGTCAACAATTATTGAACGTAGGTCTTTAGGGAGCTCTTCTGTGCGAGGCGTGATTCACATCAAGCCATTAAAAACAACAGACTCAAAACGGGCGTGTGTTTTTTCGGGCAGGGCAGCTTTAACCATCACATCCAGTCTCATCACACTGATTGGACTCCAGGTTGTCTGACTCCTGACTCCAATTAGCTCTTGGAAAAGTCGTTAACCTAGGGGTTCACATACTTTTTCCACCCTGCACTGTGAATGTTTACATGTTGTGTTCAATAAAACCCTGCAGACGTATCATTTTGTGTGTTATTAGTTAAAGCAGACTGTGTTTGTGTTGCTGTGACATGTAGATGAAGATCAGAACACATTTAATGACCAGTTTATGCAGAAATCCAGAAGTTTCCCGAAGGGTTTACATACTTTTTCTTGCAGCTGTATGTAGTAATTGCAGTTACATCAGTGTAATACTGCACCATGTAATCACAAATATGTAGACACCCCACCATCACAACTATTTAAGCACTCACGCGTGTTAGAACTGATGAATAAATATTCTATAATATTATGGTATGTAGAAGTGCGTGTCTTCTTTGTCCAGTTTGTGTTGCACGGTTCGGACCTGTCATCTCTGCACCGCCTCATCCCCCGAGCCGTACTGTCAGAGGAGTATGGGGGCATCGACGGCAGACTGAACATGACCGTCTGGGCTCGGACGCTGCTGGACGCTGAAGAGGAGTTCGTGGTGGAGTTTTGCCAGCCTGACCCACTGGAGGGGGCGCTACCCCCCGACTCCGAGCTTTTTCCAGGTGAGCAGCATGAGGACTCTTTCAGAAATCTGCGCTCACAGCTGTACTACTGCTACTGAGCACCTTCCAAAACACAGTATCTGTACCGCCGGGTTCCGTTTGGATTTTAATACTTTAAGTTAATAAACAGTGAACGTATTTATTTTTTATTTTTTATCTGGTACAAGAGATTAAAATAGTTTACAGTGTTGGTGTGATGGATAAATCATCACATATAAAATATGTACAAATATATCAACATTAAAAAATATAAAAAGATTGTGGCCTGTTTCAGTCATGGGACGTTTACATTTTTATTTTATTTATTTTTACAGAACATGTCATATCGATATATAAATGGTGGGTTAACACTTATATACAGACCCTTTCTAAAAAAAAAATGTATGTCATGGAAAAGTTTATTTATTTCCATAATTCAATTCAAAAGGTTCAACTTTAATAGATTATAGATTTAAAGGATTTCAAGTATTTCTTGGTTCATTTTTACATAATTTGGGCTTCCAGCTCATAAAAGCCACGAAACCAGGAATTCTGGAGATCCACAATTCATCTTCCAGCAGGACCTGACCCCCGCCCATGCTGCCACAAGCACCAAAACCTAGTTTGATGCCCATGTCAACACAGTGCTTGACTGTCCGGCCAACTCGCCGGACCCAAACCCAACTGAGACTTTATGGGGTGTTCTCAAAAGGAACATGAGGGCCACCAGACCAAACAACCAAGAAGAGCTGACAGCGAGCATCAAGGAAATCTGGCCTTCCATAACTCCCAGCACTGTGATGGCATGGGCATCATACCAGGTTCTGGTGATTCTGGCGGTGTGGGCGGGGCTCAGGTCCTGCTGGAAGAATAAATGTGCATCTCCATACAGATCCTCAGCAGAAGGAATCATGACGTCCTCTAAAACATCCTGCTAAACTGTTATAAGCTTGGAATTAAGAAAGCAGAGTTTAGCACCACCTGCAGCGGGCACTGCCCCCCCAAATCCTGACTGACTGGAGATCTCACACTGGACCTCAAGCAGTTTGGATTCTGTTCCTCGCCTCTACTGTTTGGTAGATGATCAGTGTGGAACACATTTCTCCTCAGTATTTTTGGAATTCCTGTTTTTGTGGCTTTTAAGAGCCGGAAAACCAAATAATGTAAAAATAAACCAATAAATACTTAAAATCATTTAAATCTTGAATCTCTGAAAGTTTAACTTTCTGAATGTAATTATGGAACTGAATCAACTCTTCCATGATATTCTATTCTATTTGAGTAAAATAAACATTGTCCTTTTATTCTACACACTACTGACATGTCTCTGAAATTCCAAGCAAATATTTTGTTTGCATAAAATGATAAATGATCAAAATCAGGAACAAGCTGCCGTGCTTTCAGACCACAAATAACGCAAAGAAAACCAGTTCCTATTCATTTACAAACAACAATACTAATGTTTTCACTCAGGACGAGTTCAGGAATCAATATTTGGTGGAATAAACGTGATTTTTAATCCCAGCTTTTATGCGCAGTCTTGGCATGTTCTCCACCCGTCTCTCACGCTGTTTTCGGGTGACCTTGTGCCACAAAAATTCCAGCAGTGCAGCTTCGTTTGATGACTTGTGACTCTCCATCTTCCTCTTGATTCCATTCCAGAGGTTTTTTATTTCATTAAAACAGAATGTCATTTAATTAAAGTAAGTGTCTCCAAACTTTTGCACCAGACTGCAGAAACCCTCTGCTTCGGTTACATGATCTGTTGGAAGTTGCAATTATTTAACACCGACCAGAATAACTTTTTTGGTCTTCTTTTGATATTTGTTTTGTACAGGCCACTTTAAATCTGTTATATTTATCATTTATGTGAAATGTAGGAACTTAACCTTTAACTCCACATGAAGCTGCGCAGAACTTTAGAGAACGAGTTGCTGGTTTTCTGAATTCCAATGATGTAAAAAGGCCGAGCTGTTGAACGCTTTGCTTTGGACTGTAAGTGTGTACATGTAGCTCAGTGTGTGGAACATTAAGTCTCACCGTTGCACTCGTTTGGTTTTCCCGTCAGTATTGCCTTAAACACTTTAAATCCAAAGCAATACTTGTGTGCATTTATATTTGATATTTGTTGCCTCATTTTTGCACCGTTTGTAACATAATAATGCCTTTATGTTTGTGTTCTGTATAACCGCTGGGTTACTGTTGTGTGTTGTGCATTATGGACCATGTCACTGCTTGCCAAATACAGTATCACAAAGAAATATATTATATATAATGATCTTTAAATCCACTGTGTATGGTAGATATATTTTTAGTGTTATATAATTATTGGTCCGATGGGAACCTTTATTATGGTGAATGCTGTAGCGTACACAGGCCTGTGTTTTTATAAGCCTGTTTATTCTTTTTCATAATAGTGGCTCAAGTCAATAAAGTCTTATTTTTAACGGTGTTTTCTGTATTATTTTGCATTATTATAATTATTAATTAAATAATTATTCATAATAATATTCTTTTTTTTTAAAGCAGAATATAAATTATTACACTTTATTTCTGCCCGTTAAACAGCTGTCAGCAATGTGTTTGGTTTACTATATTTTTTAGAGAATTTATTTTAAAATAATTTGGAATATTTGGGAACGAGATGCTTAGTTTCATCCAGTAGATGGCAGCATTGTGCTGGTACCAGCGTTTTTATGGATCTAGCGGTGAATCGATTCATCATTTCATTGAAATAAGCTTTGATTCATTGTGCAGTGGTCTGAAAGTCATACAGACGAACAAAGGAGCAATAAAAAAGGGAAAGCCTTGTGAACAGATTCAGTGTAACACAAAATATTAGACGAGCATTGTGTTTGCGCAGTGTTCTCTGATCCTTAAACATAAGGAATCAACATAAAGGGGGGGTGGGGGGTTCCCCATGCCAAAAAAGGGGCCTTTCCCAAACTGTTCCCACAAAGAAATGGCCAAAATATGTGGCAAGAGCTTCATTCTGTACACACCGATGGCAATGGGACTGAAAGAGGCACGTATATTCAATGACCAGACTGGGAGAAGGTGCTGTGGTCAGACAAGACCAAAAATGAACTCGTTGGCCACAACTCCATGTGTTTGGAAGAAAAAAAACACAGAGTAGGACCCTGAAAATGGATCGCGGATGGGTCTTCCAGCACGCCAACGACCCCAAACATACAGCCAAGGACACAAAGGTGTGGCTCCATATGAGGCATTTTAAGGTCATGGAATGGCCTTGCCCGTCTCCTGACTTCAATCCCACAGAACATCTATGGAGAGAGCTGAAGCTTCCAAGCATTTCCAAAAAACAACTTTAAGGATTTGGAGATGATCTGCAGAAAGGAGTGCACTAAAATGACTCCTGAGGTACAAAACTACAAGAAACGTCTTACTGGGAGCGGTCACATACTTATTTACATCCATCCAGCCATTATCTTCCGCTTATTCCTCTATAAAGGTCGTGGTGAGGTTCCCCATGCCCATCCAGGGGAGACCATCTCAGTCGCAGATACACCCAGGACACACAAACACTATACGGGGCAATTTAGAGCATTTAATTTACCTTTACATGTAATTTACCATCCATTTATTTGGATTGTGGGAGGAAACTGGAGAAAACCCACGTGGACATGGGGAGGACATGGAACCCCGATTGGGATACAAACCTGGAATCCCCAGCGCTGAGAGGAGAATATGCTAACCACTAAGCCACCGTGCCACCCCATACTTATTTCCTTCAATGAAATGTCATTTTATGTCATTTTCTCATTTTTTTCTTCGGATATTCCGCGTGTCACTGTTAAAATAAATCTGGCATAAACTTTTCTTTTATTTATTTTTTTTCAAAGTCAGTGGGGGATCGAAAACGTATTTCTTCCACAGTTTTGGAGAACACGTAGTTGTTCAATTTTTTATTTTTTAAAAAGGAGCTTTATTTATAAAAATCCCGCGACTTTTACATCAAAATATTAACGTGGTTTTATTAAATCCACAAAGTGAACCACGTTTGAATTTGGAGACTTCAAACCCCCCATGAAGAGTTAGTTGTCTTAATAAATTACCTATTTAACAATTAGGCGGATTGTAGACATACTTTGAGTAAAGATTGATCCAAAGCGGACAGAAACAGGGCCAGAATCTCGCCATTGGAGCGACAGAGCAGGAGAGAGAGGAGCCATTGGCTGCAGACTCTCTCCATTTTGGAAACAGCTGTTTAAGATGTAACCTCGCCCACAGGCTTCGGCGGTGCTGTCAAAGAAACTGAGGACGCGGCCACGGGCTCCTTTTGGACTTTTTTTTTAAACGCCGATTGTATTTTTAATGACGAAACGGGAAAACAAGGGACGCTCCAGCTGCGGGTAACAAGTGGAGGAAATTCAGACGAATGAAGGTTAGTAGTGGGTTACTACGCTTGGCTCTGCGCCCACACAAAATGGGAACGGAAGGAATTGTAGATTAATCGGCATGTCTTTGAGGTTAAGAGGCGTTGTGTGTTCCAGACGTTTCAAAGTCGGTTTGTTGTGCTTCAGTCTGAGCCAAACGGTTAATGCTTTGTGAAGTCGAGTGCGGCTGGCTTTCAATCGAGCGGCCCGTGTAGCACAAGTGCACTAAGTAGTGCCCTAGAGGCTATTGTTTCATTCACAACGAAGTGCATTCAGCAAGGCAGGAGCACTGCGTTTGGTATTGGCCTTGCTTAACTGAGTCGAGCCACGTTTGTGAAGTTGTTTGTAATATTTAAATTCGTCTTCACAACAAAGTTTTGACTACTTTTGTTCGAAAGAACATTATTTATACCGGTCGAGTAACCCAAACACACTTACTACCCATAATAATGATTATGATAAACACATGTTTATTCATTAGTACGCTTAAGTTAATTAGATTGCTATATTTCTGAAATAAAATATACAATTCTAACGTTTTCTAAAGCGTTTATTAATTAAAATTCTTTGGTGTACATCAATCCAACGGATACAAACTTACTTATGTATCTGAAATCAAAATATGTATGTTTTTTACCTTCTTTTACACTTAAATGACTTGTTTGTAATTGACTTTTAAAAGATGTTTATCGTGTAAATATGTTGAAGTTCTTTGATGTTGCTGTAACGATCCAGATTTCCTTTTTGTGGGATGATAAAAGCTTTTATTGTGTATTTTAATGGTTTGTTTAGCATCTTTGTGCTTGTGTGTGCATGGGGTAGATATTGGTATCACAATTACCTAAAAGCTCACATAAAGTCACGTTCCTAGACCTTAAATAATAAATCAATTAATTATTTACTAATGTGTATTTTTATATTAATTATCCAAACCACATTTAGATTCATCCATCCATTAGCTTCCACTTATTCCTCTACGAGGGTCGTGGTGGGGTTCCCCATGCCCATCCAGGGGAGAACATCTCAGGTGCTGGGCAGATACACCCAGGACAGGG
>JAOUQT010009644.1:0-12248 GCA_025769995.1 Xyliphius kryptos | reverse complement strand
TATAGTCTAGAGTAGGAATCTGATTGGGGAGTTTTTGGGTGCTCTAGTTTCCTCCCACAGCCTAAAAACATGAATATTGACATCTTAGAGATACCAATGCACCTAACAAAGCACATACCAAGCCATACCCACAAAGCACTCTGACGCACTTTAATCCTGGACCAGGGCGGCACAATGGTGCAGTGGAAAGTGCTGTTGCCTCATAGCAAGGAGAACCCAGGTTTGATCCCTTGATGTGGTGGTCCTGAAAATTTCTGTGTAGAGTTTGCATGTTCTTCCCTGTTGATGTGGGTTACTTCAGGTACTCAGGTTTCCTCCCACGGTTCAAAGACATCCACGTTAGATGAATTGGAAATGATAAATTGTTATTGTATAGACAATTTATGTATGACTTTATGTATGATGTAAAACTTTGTGTATACGACCTGAAACTTCTGTATGAGTATAACCTTGTTCCTGTCATTAAAATGGCCGCTGAAGATGACGTTAATCAATAAACAATAATATCCCTGGGCCAAAATAACTTAACATAAATTTCCCCCAGCAGCTGATTAATGAAGTAGTATTAAAACATTTTAACAGGTTTTGTGTTTGTCTCAGGCTTTTGGAAACACTGTGCTATAGATATTTCTTAATTTTTGTTTTAAAATATGTGTTTTCATGGTGGAATATTTTCAATTATATCAGCTCAACAGTACATTTTTAATTGTATGTGGTGTTATGGCTCTGCCAAGAGGGAACGCCTATAGGGCGGTGAGACTGGTTGGAGTGGCAGCCGATGGATAAAGAGTGTTGGGGCAAATTACACTGTTTTGACCATGCTCCTCTTTACAAATCCTTTTTTTGTTAATATTAAATTCATTTTCTAATTTACAATAACATTTAATTCATGTTTATATTCCTGTACACGGACAATAAATTATTTCACAACATATAGGCAGAGGTGCTCTAACCCGGCCAGGCTTTACATTGTTAAGCCTCTCATGGGGAAATTGGATAAAAATGGACACAACATTTTAACATTTTCTGTAAAATACGAATTGATTGATTGATTAATCATTATACTTTTACATTACTACATTATACAGTATATTCATCCGCTGCTAGTAAACGTGATGTTCAAAAAATTTCGTTTTTGCAGATATGTTTTTAAATCTAACTTTTGTTTCCTGTAACTAGAGTCCAGAAGCACCTGTTCTTAGCAGTGAGTCCCCTCCAGAAGTTTGTAGAGAATATCCAGCAGACTGGAGTCTGAAGACGAGAGTGCTCATCACCTCTGCACAGTCTTTCTCCTGGGCCGAGCATGTGAAAGCTCAAGAGGAAGCCCAGGGCCTGAGCATGCACTGCAGGGCAGAGTACACTCCTTTGCCACAGAAGATCCAGGTAATATTTGGGTGTAGTTTATAAGGAGCATTACACTTTAGAGACAAAAATGAGACCTGCTTTAAACCATTAACAATACTGGACCACTGCATTACGTAATATGATGTAACCTTTTCGCAGGCTTTATCTTTTTACTGAAATGTTTAATGTTGAAGTGGTGAATTATAAAAATGTTAATGGTGATGTGAGTACAGAAACTTCTGGGGTCTTGTTAAAAACGACACTCTTCAGTGTAAGATGGTTTGTTTAAAGGAGTTGTAACAAATTATCAGCAAAGGAAAGATTACATGTTATGCTACGGATTGTTGCTGCTGCTTCTTTAGGTGTGCTGTTTGGAAGAAGATGCAAACACTGAAGTCTTTGATTAATTTATTTTTTTAGGAGCCTCGCAGCTGTGCAGAGCTACGCTATGGTTTTCAACAGTGTCTGCAGTATTGGCAGCATCCTTCCCTGCCCTGGCTTTCATTGTTCCCCAGGATTGGCGCTAAGCGAAGTTTCTCTGGTAAAAGTACACCATGGGCACAGGATGCTGCCTTACAGCAAAGCCTGATGAGTGAATGGTGAGTAAAGAACGAGCACTGTCTTTGGCTCTTCATGATAATATTAGGTTAAAGTAACCTATGAATACATTGGAAACATTCTCAGTTATACACAACATGTATGTGTATGTTATACACTACACACAAAGACACAGGATAAGGTACACAGACAATAAGTACAACAGACATTAAATACAATAAATAAATCAGCAGGAAACGGGTAGAAGAGAACTTGGAGAGGCGGAGGTATGCTCTGGAAAGCAGGGGAATGAAAGTCAACTGTTATAATATTCATACATGTGTTTGGAATGAGATGATGGAACAGTCAGACTACAGGGAGAAATGGTTACAAAGGTGCAGGAGTTTAGGTACATTGGTTCAATTGTCCAAGACAATGGGGAGTGTGGAAAAGAGATAAAGAAGTAAGTACAGGCAGGGTGGAACAGGGTGTCAGGAGTAATGTGTGACAAAAGGGTCGCAGCAAAAGTGAAAGGAAAGGTTTATAAGAGAATAGTGAGACCAGCCTTGTATGGTTTTGAGACAGTGGCACTGACTAAGAGACAGGAAGCAGAGCTAGAGGTTGCAGAGCTTATGATGTTGAAGTTCTCTTTGGGAGTGACCAAGAAAGACAGGATTAGGAATGAGAACATCTGAGGGACAGCGCAGATTGTAAAATTGGGAGACAAAGTTAGAGAGGGCAGACTAGGATGGTTTGGACATGTGCAGAGCTGGGACAGTGGATATATTGGTAGGATTTTGGAGATGAAACTGCCAGGCTGGAGGCAGAAAGGAAGCCCAAAGAGGAGACATATGGATGTGGTCAATACAGACATGCAGGTAGCTGAAGTGAGAGCAGGAGTTGCAGTGGACAGAGTTAAGTGGAAAAGATTGACTTGCTGTGGTGACCTCTGATAGCTATGTTACAGACTTATTCCCAAAATGGATTACATTCATTTGTCTCAAATTCAACACACAATACCTACATGTGTCTAAATTCAATTCAGTTTTATTTTTATAGTGTGTTTCAGTGGAATACTGTTACAAAGCAGATTTACAGAAATAATATATATATGATATAATTGTAAAGTTTATATAAGTTATTTATGTAAACCAGACCACAGTCAAAAATCCTGAGTTAACGCTTGCGTGGGGGGGCATCATCCAAAACATTAGTTTAACAAGAAGCTGTTCTTGAATTTGGTGGTTCTGGCACTGATGGTCCTGTATTTCTTTCCTTATGGCAGGGGTTGAAAAAGGGTGTGTCAGGTTTGTGTGCGGTCAGAGATGTTATTGGGTTTTCTCTGATGTATCTTGTTTGGCCTGTATGAAATTTATCTCATCTGTTTAATTGCTAGCATTAATGTGTAATTTCCTCTGTTTTGCAGGTCAATCAGCTTGACATCTTTGTACAGTCTCCTAAAGGCCAAACTCTGTCCATACTTTTACCTTTGTTCCTACCAGTTCACTGTGGTGTTCAGAGCAGCAGGACTGAGTGGAACTAAAGATATCACTGCACTGCTTTCCCCGACCACCAGAGGCCTGCGTGAAGCCATGAAAGCTAATGGTATACAAAAAAACGAAAACAGAACAAATACCATAACTGCAATAAATAAAAAATATCCATTATTATGGACCTGAACCTAAGATTTGAAGCAGAATGCTCTCAAGCTCTTTTACAACCTTTTATTTGTGAACTATCTTTAACGCAGTTGAACTGAAAATGGACTGGTGACCATGTCCCTGATCATATTAAAGAAGCTGTTTGAACTAGTTTATCAATGATGCCCTTAATCAGTAAACAGTTTATTATTATAATTACATCCTGGGCAGCATGGTGGCACAGTGGATAGTGCAGTTGCCTCACGGCAAGAAAGACCCAGGTTCGATCCTCAGGTGGGGCGACCCTGGAAATTGCTGTGTGGAGTTTGTATGTTGCCAAACTTCCATGCACACCATTGTTGTTCGGTGTTCTCCTGATGGTTGACTAATGAACAGTAACATTATGTGAGAGAGACCTTCAGTTGCTAAAAAGTTATCCTGGGGTCCTTTGTAACATTGCCGACCATTACACACCTTGCTTGAATTTCTACAATTTGTACACAACACTTACTGTGAATTGTTGTCGTCCAAACGTTTTAGAGATGATTATATAACCTTTTCCAGCCTGATAAGCGTCAATAACTCTTTTTCTGCAGTCCTCAGAAATTTACATTCTTTGTGCCTTGATACACTTCCATAAACACGTGTTGTGAAGATCAGACTTTGATAGATCCATATATTTAAATAAAACATGGTGCCCACTCACACTTGATTGTCATCCCATTGATTGAAAATTGCTAACTCTAATTTCACCCTTAAATTAACTGCTAATCGTAGAGATTCACATATTTTTACCACTTACAAATACTATATGTAATATCAGATCATTTTGCTCAATAAATAAATGATAAAGTCTTATTTGTTTAACTGAGTGCTGTTTATCTACTTTTAGGACTTAGGTTATAATTATGCAGTTATATAGAAAATGAATTAGGGTTCACAAACTTTTAAACAGCACCGTATGACTAAGATGTAAAAGATGGCCATTGATGCCGAAGCTGACAAAACGAAATCAACGTTGCTGGGTTTTGGTCAATAAGATAGAAGTCTGACGAACAAAGTCTAGAACATTGTCAGAATCCCATTAGAGTACAGACCAATAAGAAGACTTTGAATTGTATACTTCTCTTTTTCTGTCTCTTGTTGCTATAAAACCAATGCATCCTGTTTTTTTAAAGTATTCTGAATATATTTGAACAAGTCCTCATTTAATATCATCTCATGTACGGATTATCAAACTGTTTCTCTTTAGGTATTGAGTTCTCACTTCCTCTACTGGAAGAGAAAAGAAAAAACAAAGAATTTAACTCCTGTCGAAACGACAACTCTCAGCTGACTGATGGTGATGAACAGAGCAGTAACATGTGAGCATTGGGTGCCAGTGAGACTTTAACTACAATATTTTAGTACTATAGTGTATTATTGACTACTTTTACTGTTTCAGGACATCGGAATATAGTGATAAAGAAGAGGAACAGCAGGAGGAGGATGAGGATGATGATGATGAATGTTTTTCCTGGCTTAAAGAGATGGGGGTGCAGGACAAGATCAAGAAACCTGACGCAATCTCAATCAAGTTGTAAGTTAAGCCTTTGTGTCTTTTTGTGTTTGTGCTGGATTTAAAGCAGTGGGCATTTTTTTTTCGACAGGTCTCTGTAGATCTATGTGCTGACCATGGCACACAATTCATCACCAGTCAATATACACATGGGGACTCCATTGCAAAAATGTTATGCAATGCTACTTATAACTGCCTTTCAGTGAATCTACCAAAGGATCAGAATGTGACTTAACATTACAGTTCCTGTTCATACGGCAACTCGGAGTGCAAGGGCAGGAACAACCCTAGACAGGGTGCCAATGAATTATAGGGCACAAACACGGTTATACATTAAGGGCCACTATAGTGACATAGTTAACGTAATGCGCATGCCTTTGAAATAGAGGAGGAAATTAAAGAAGCCACAGATAACCCACGTAAACACAGGTAGAGCATTAAAATCTACTGATTTTTATCTATTTATATTTATGCAAGTAAACCTTCACTAAAACAAGATCTAAGGAACAAATTTCATAAGGATTTTAAAAATACGTCATTTATTTATTAATTACTTTCAACTTCTATATTGTACGTAGGGCGGCACTGTGGCGTAGTGGGTACATCAAGAAGGTGCCCGGGTTGGATGAAATTTCTGTGCGAAGTTTAAATGTTTTCTATGGAATCAAAGACATGCCTGTTAGTTATTTGGTGTATCTAAAGTGGCCCTTAGTGTGTGAATATTTGTTGTTGTGAGTATGTGCCCTACGATGAAGAGGCACTCTGTATAGGGTTGTTTCTGCCCTTGCGCCCAGAGTTGAAGATAATGAATATATATTGCATGTAAATATAAAACGAATATAGATTTCTGAACATTACATTTAAATCAGGAAGTAAATGTTACACTAATACATTTGAACTATAGAGTTCAGTAAACATTTTAGTTGTATAATGTAACTTATCTGGACAAGTTCTACAAAGTGTCCTGGAGTATCAGACACATATCTGCTGGAGACTTTGACAGACAGTTTTAATTACCTTTTTAAATGTAGTCATCCTCACAAACTAAACAACAATGTAATTAAATCCAACCAGAACCTAACTGACCAGCTATGGAGATTTGTATAAAAACATTTATTCGAGTGAGGAAACATACTTTCATCTGCTTTTTACTTAATTTCAGTAAGTTTATTTTTATGAAGGTAACAGTATATGTAACGTTTGCTAGACGTAAAGAGCACAACGAGGTGCGACTGGACCACAGACCTGAATCTGTAGTTCTGGTGGAGGGCTCGAACACTTTCACCTTGATAAACTTCCTCATCAACTGTAAGAGTCTGGTGGCTGCAGCTGGTCCTCAGGCAGGGTTGCCACCAACGCTTCTTGCCCCAACCGCCTTCAGAGGAGCTACACTGCACACCCTTAAGGTGAGACCCAAAGTCACCATTGTCTTTAACAGTTTATTCATTAACAACATATTTACTGTAATTGTGTTTTTGCTTGCTCTGTCACCCCAGGCACGAAGTGTAAATGTGAAGACGCAAGTGAGGACCGGCTATCAGGATGTGTGCAGTTTGGAAGTCACTGGCCCCATTATGCCTCATGCACTACACACACTTTCACAGCTCCTGACACCAGCCCAGAAAGGAGGTTTCTCTATGGCTCTGTACACACATGAGCCAAGTGCTGTTCTAAATGTACCCGTCACCAAGCCATCTGAATCTGATGGACAGGTATGTTACTCTTGTGCAGTAAACTGTTTTTGTTTTATTGCATGTTCATTAATCTAGTAAATTAGAGTGGGGCAATAATTTAGTTAGCTACTGAGTTATCCTACTTGATGAAAGGTATGTAATTTCCATCATAGCTACACTTTAACTATAGTAAATTACACTGTAGGATTAAAAAAAAATGTGTTTGTAAATTATGGTGGAAAATAAGTATTTGGTCACACACAAACAAGCAGAATGTCTGGCTCTGTTTGACTGTGTTATCTGTATAAAAGACACCTGTCCACAGCCTCAAACAGTCAGACTCCAAACTCTAAGCCATGTTTAAAGAGCTGTCGAGTTTACAGAGCTGTCGAAAGAAGAAAATTGTAGACCTGCAACAGGCTGGAAAGAGAGAATCTACAAACACATTGGCCCGGTGAATTGTGTTCACAGATTCCTGAGTCCATTTTGTGTTTTCTAATACAGAAGCATACCTGTATGTGATGCAGTGGCGTCTAAGGGCCCGAAGATCCCGGGCACCCAAGATTTACCTTGACCCTTGCGCACAGAGATTCTTCCAGTTTATCTGAATCTTTTGATATTATGCACTGTAGATGATTATATGTTCAAACTCTTTGCAATTCCACATTGTCAAACCTCTTTCTGATATCGCTCCACTGTGCAGAATTAGGAAGATTGGTGATCCTCTTCCCATCTTTACTTCTAAGAGCCGCTGCCACTTTAAAATGCTCTTTTTATACCCAGTAATGCTAATGACCTATTGCCAATTGGTCCACCAGCTGCTCCTTTTTTGTACCTTTAATTTTTCCAGCCTTTTATTGCCCCATCTCAACTTTTGTTGCTGTCATGAAATTTCAAATGATCCAATATTTTGCATGAAATTTCAAAATGTCTCACTTTCGACATTTGATATGTTGTCTATGTTCTATTGTGAATACAATATCAGTTTTTGGCATTTGTAAATAATTGCGTTCTCTTTTTATTTACAGTTTGTACTTTGTTCCAACTTTTTGGAATCAGGTTTGTAATACAGTGCAGACAGAGCCCCGAGGTGAACGAAATAAGAAATAGAGTTTTTTTGTGAATGTAACTGGTTTTGACCTGTGTAAATGCAGACAGACTGTAGACAATGGAATGGAAATGTATGGTATATGTTGCATTTGTTTAGTTAAAGCTGCAGAAGACAGTTTATCGAGAGCAATAAATATTAAGTGACGCCAGTTACAGAAATTGACAAAGCCAAAGATTTTCTTATTAATGTGTCAACACTTGCTTATACTCATTGAAAATACAGGGAGAGTCACCTTTAGAGGCCCAGAATATGACAAAACCTATTCCAAAAAAGTTGGGACAAAGTAAAAACTGTGAATATAAACGGAATGCAATAATTTACAATTGTCAAAAACTAATAATGTATTCACAATAGAAATACAGGTGCATCTCACTAAATTATTATCAAATATCATCAAAAAGTGAATTTATTTTAGTAATTCTATACAAGCATTTAAATGCATACTTGATATAGATTCATAACAAACACAGTGATCTATTTCCAGTGTTTATTTCTGTTGATGATTATTGCTTACAGCCGATGAAAACCCAAAGTCGTTGTGTCTGAAAATTAGAATATTAATATAAGACCAACTGAAAAACACAATTTTAATACAGATATTAAAAACTACTGAAAAATATGTACAGTAAATGTACTGAATACGTGGTCGTGGCTCCTTTTGCATGAATCAGTGTGGTCTGGAATGGAGACGATCAGCTTGTAGCCCTGCTGAGGTGTTATAGAAGCCCAGGTTGCTTTAATAGGGTCTGGTGCCTCTCATCTTCCTCTTGACAATGCTGGTTCAGGTCTGGACAGTGATACTGTGGTTATTAAACCAGGTATTGGTACTTTTGTCAGTGTGGACAGGTGCCAAGTCTTGCTGGACAATGTCATTTCTGTCCCCGAAAAGCTTGTCAGCAGATGAAGCATGAGGTGATCTAAAATTTGCTGGCAGACGGCTGTGTTGACTTTGGCCTTGATATAACACAGTGGAATTACACCAGTAGATGACATGACTCCCCAAACCATCACTGATTGTGAAAACGTCACACTAGACCTCAAGCAGTTTGGATTGTGTGACTCTCCACTCTTCCTCCAGACTTTGACAATGAATTCCAAATGAAATGCAAACTGTACTTTCATTCGAAAACAACACATTGGACCAAATGAGAAACAGTCCAGTTATTTTTCTTCTTGGCCCAGGTAAGACGCTTTTGGCGTTGTCTTCTGGTCATGAGTGGCTTGATACAAGGAATACTACAGTTGTAGCCCATGTCCTGGATATGTCTGTGTGTGTTGGCTCATGAAGCACTGACTCCAGCAGTAGTCCACTCCTCATGAATCTCCCCCCAATTTTTTTTAACTGCCCTTTTTTTTGATGCTTCTTTTAAGACGGGTTATCCCGGTTGCTTGTGCAACTTTTTCTACTATTTCTTCCCCCCTTCCACTCAACTTTCTATTAATATTCTTGGATACAGCACTCTGTGAACAGCCAGCTTCTTTAGCAATAAACTTTTGTGGCATTCCCTTCCTCTGGAGTGTGTCAATGATGGCCAATGTCTTCCCCATGATTGTGTAACCTACTGAACCAAACTAAGGGACCATTTTAAATACTTAGTAAAATCTTGCAGGTGTTTTGTGTGAAATATTCAAATTTTCCGAGATAATGACTTTTGGGTTTTCATTTGCTAAAAGATCTAATTAATCAACAGTAGCAGAAAAACACTTGAAATAGATCATGTTGTATAATATATGTATGTATATATATATGTATGTATGTATGTGTGTGTGTGTGTGTGTGTGTGTGTGTATATATATATTTTTATATATTTATACATATACTGACTATATTTACTTCATTTTCAGTTTGTAAATAGATATTTCATATTTAAGGTTTAATTTGGAATCGGATGTTCAGTGTTTCCAGTGCCTTTGTGATTGAACATTTTCTTAGTTGCTATTATTTTGAAACTGTATATTTATTTCAGCATAGTGTAAAAAAAAAATAACCTTCCTTTTTTCAGTGATTTACTCGGGAATAGAACAAGCTAGATACATTTCCATAGATCTGAAAAATGTGTAAATATTTTCATCCCTTGTTGTTGACATTCATTTTTAGACACCATGGCAGAGACCGGAACCATCGCTGGTATTGTGAGTGCTGTCGCTATGGCGCTGGTTGGTGCAGTCAGCAGCTATATCTCTTACCAGAAGAAGAAGTTCTGCTTCAGCATACAGCGTATGGACTAACAGTTTGCACTTTGCTATAAATTGCTTTGTCCTAGTGCTTCCAGATTACCTGACTCTCACCATCTTCTTACACAGAGAGTCTGAATGCAGATATGGTTAAAGCAGAGAATCCAGAAGCTGTTGTAGCCCATGAGCCTCAAGGTATTTTTTTTTATTGTTGGAAATATGGTTTCTCCTACTACAAAAAAGTGTGTGAGTGTATTCATTAGACAGATGGTGTATATGGTGGACTAGGTTTGGGTGGTCATGTTTTTACAAACATTTGTGAAAGAATGGGTCTCTCTCAGGAGCTGTGTCAATCAGTACAGACCTCCAAGCTCAAGAACGGTGCACAGAGAGCTTCATGAAGTGCAGGACATTCTAAATTGACACACTGATCCTTGCAGGAGACGAAGCACCAAAATGAACTAGTTGCGGGAACACACCAACAATTATGCACATATTGCTGAATTGTCCAGAACTCGAGGTCTGAGAAATTTTTTATTCAGAACATTACCACAAATCCTTGACCAAATATCACCAGAGAAGCTACTGAAATTTCTTAATGACACCAACTTCAAATGCCTCATCTCATATATGGACTGAAACATGTATCTTCTAAAGACAACAAGTATCAGTAACTATGAAATTTACTAAAACTAATTAATAATTGGATTAGTTATAAATATAGTCTAAGCTGCTGGAATGGCTTTAAACAAACATAAATCAATAAATGAATGAAGCAGAAGAATATTGCTACATACACTTTATTTCCAAAAGTATTTGCTCACCCATCCAAATGATCGGAATCAGGTGTTCCAATCACTTCCATGGCCACAGGTGGATTAATGCTTCAGCATACCAGGACATTTTGGACAATTTCATGTTCCCAACTTTGTGGGAACCGTTTGGAGCTGGCCCCTTCCTCTTCCAACATGACTGCACCAATGCACAAAGCAGGCTATATAAAGACATAGATGAAAGAGTCTGGTGTGGATTTTCTCTTTTCAAAAATACATTTATATAACCTGTAAGGTGGTTGTCACATTCCAGGAGAGTATGATCAAATGCCATAGATACCAGATTAGCATATGATTGACAGGGATGTCAGTACACATCTATAACTGAGGCAGTCTGTTCAGTCCGGCTCAGTTAATGGATGTCTACTGACATTTTGTCTCAATGTATACATTTGTTTTAGATCTGAATATTAAACTTTATTATATCCATGTGAGCACTTGAAATAGGAATGCTTTAAATGTGACAATCAATATATCTGTATAAAGTTGCCTCAACACATGCTAGTTACACCCATAGACCACTTTATTAGGTACAACTGTTCAATTGCTTGTTAACAGAAATATATAATGAGCCGATCAAATGGCCAGAACTTAATGCAAGTGTAGAAGTCTATGCAACTTGCCGAAAAGCAAATGGAATAGGGAAGAAAGGTGATTTAATGTGATCTAATGGTTGTTTGAGTCTAAGATCAGAAGAGAATGTTCAGAATAGTTTGAGATGATAGAAAAGCAATGGATACTCAAATAACCACTCATTACAACCAATGAATGCAGAATATCATCTGTTGAAATTATGCCATAAAGAATTAACAGAAAAGAATAAAGAATTCTGAAAGATCCAATCAATCCAAACTGTGGCGAATATACTGATTTTTTTTCCCTTACACAAACCTTTATATTATTCACACAAACCTTTATATTATTCACACAAACCTTTATATTATTCACACAAACCTTAATAATATTCACACAAACCTTAATAATATTCACACAAACCTTTATATTATTCACACAAACCTTAATAATATTCACACAAACCTTAATAATATTCACACAAACTTTTATAATATTCACACAAACCTTAATATTATTCACACAAACCTTAATAATATTCACACAAACCTTTTATAATATTCACACAAACCTTAATATTATTCACACAAACCTTTATATTATTCACACAAACCTTAATAATATTCACACAAACCTTGATATTATTCACACAAACCTTAATAATATTTACACAAACTTTAATAATATTCACACAAACCTTTTATAATATTTACACAAACTTTTATAATATTCACACAAACCTTAATAATATTCACACAAACCTTGATATTATTCACACAAACCTTAATAATATTTACACAAACT
>JAOUQT010009634.1:0-12248 GCA_025769995.1 Xyliphius kryptos | reverse complement strand
GCGAAATGAAACTGGCAGCCAGTGCAGGTTACATAACACAGGGCTGATATGATCAAACTTTCTGCTTCGAGTTAAAAGTCTAGCTGCGGCATTTTGAACAAGTTGTAATTTATGCAATGATTTTTTTTTTGATGCCTTCAGTGAGAATCTACAATTTAAATAGTCGTGAAAATACAGAAAACACATTGAATGAGTGGGTGTGTCTAAACTTTTGGCCTGTACTGTACATTGCTATACATGGGAGTTCATGGTTAATCACAATAACACAGGTCCTGTGCCTGCAAATCAAGCCCAACACATCAGCCCCTTACCAATGTGCTTGAAAGTTGGTATGGAGTGTTGAGTTATGTTAAATGAACTGCACACATACAAAATTCATGTTGGATATTTAGCAGCTGTACTTTCCAGAATAACTGGCACACTGAAGGCCAAATTAGATTTAAGTATGATTTTTTTTTTTTTATTTAGAGATTATGAAACAGAAAATCTAAGAACAATCAATGATTCAAAACATTCATATAACATTTAGGATTCTAGGTTTTCTCTTGTGTGCTCTACTCTTTAGTTCATACAACACTGATGTATTCTCTTTTATGGGATTTAGATCAAGGGAGTGATATGCCCATGACAGAGGCTTGAATTTCTGGTCAGAGATCCATTTTGTTTGCTGAAAAACTCAGTAACTCTTCATTTTCAGCTTTAGTGATATTGATGCTATGGCTCATACCATGTGTCTTATCAAGGTTCCCCTGACATTTCGAGGAAAAACAGTGTTTACATGTATAGTTGTAGCATTTTAAACTTTTAACGATTTATTATTTAATTATTTATTTTGCTTAAAAGTCAATACAGTCAAAGTACTATATTTTCTTTCACATTTCATTTAGTCATTCAGCATTCATACAAAGCGACTTACAAATGAGAGAACAACACAAGTCAGTAGTTAAGGAGAAAGCAGCTACACAGTAGTATCATTAAACCTGATCAATTCTCAATCAGGCATTTTTTTTAGTAAGTGCCTGTGAAAGAGCTTTGTTTTGAGAAGTTTCACGACGATCGTTCCACTACTTATCAGTGGTGAATGAAATGGACCACGGTGAGGAATCACCAGGTGACATTCATCACTGGAGCACTAAAGCTTTATAACTTTAAATTATGTTACCTTAAATACAAATATGACATGATAGGATTTTATTTAAAAAGACAGATTTTCATTATTTTCATAGATGCTATGGAATAAAAATTCCACCAGCAACGTTTCTCTTCTGCTTCTAAGGCAAGACGTGAAAGAGACTGACAGAGGACAAGGAATATATAAAGTGTGTGTGAGAGAAATGAATGTATGCCAACAACAGAGAACAGATAAAGCGGGTATAAATAGAAAAGGGGGAGAAAGAAAAGCTGAATTTGGGGCAAGTCTTCAGGACGAAAGCCAAATGTTTGCTTCACTCTGCCCTCATTACAAACACTGGTGCTTTTCCACTCATAGGTATTAAAAGATTGAGAGCGGGTGAGGGAGAGAGACAGGTTCATTTGCAAATGAATGCAGTAGCAGTTGTGGAAATATAAGCATGGGCTCCATTTTGGGACGAGCAGGACAAATGCAGGCTTTTCTCTGTGGGGAAAGAAGAAAGAGAGTGACCCCTCCACTAATGTAATATACATTCACAGCATTTCTCATCCGGATGCCCAGGCAACTAGAGCCAACGGTCTGAATGATTAAATGAAATAATGAACAAATGAATGACAGAAATGAGAGCAAATCCCAAGAGGTGAGGCAGAAGTTGGGATTCAGAACTTTCTGTGGGGGAAAGTAAGAAGGGATTTAATTAGAGAAATGCAAAAATCGTTACTTATACCATGTGCATGTGTTTTTGACTAAGCACCTTTTAAATACTAACATTTATGGTGAACAGAGGAAGAATGTTGGCAATTCAATATGATCTGGACTCGAATGGTGCAAGAACTTGAGTGAGCGAAACTCATTAGGACAGCATAATCTCCCTATTCTCTGCCATAACAATGATTAGAGATAGAGAAATGCTCAGGTTTTGGTGGAATGCACCATTGATTTAGCTCTGCATTCAAAGTAATAAATCAAGTCCAACTTGCCTTGCCCAGGTCCATTGGCGTAATTCAGAGCCACTCCGCCCTACCAGTCAATTAGTTTAGAGAGAATACATTCAATACATCGAGTTCTGCACTGACAAAGCTTAATGAATTCCACAGCTTTAAACCCGAAACCCACACACCCACACGAAAAATTATTTATTAATGAATATTGCATTGTAATTTATTAAAAATAAAAAAATAAAAAAATACAGTCATCTATGCAACACTTGTTTTCTAGCTGGGATCCAGAAAACCTCCCTATAAACACTTTATTCCTTTTGTAAATTGCTTTCAGTTATTATTATTATTATTATTATTATTATTATTATTATAAGCATTTTGTCAAGATAAAAAATACAGATTTTATTTATGATATAAAAAAAATGTCTTTTAGTTTTAATAAACTGTATTTGGTGAAAAATCAATATTAGAATTCCTTTTTTTTTATCCCAGGGATGAAATTGCAGGTCTCACTAATGTTGTGTAATTATATACAGAGGAAGAGTAAAGAACAAAGTAACTACTCTTGGTTATAATAAGATCAAAACTAAGCAACTATATACACACTACAGGCCAAAAGTTTGGACACACCTTCTCATTCAATGCGTTTTCTGTATTTTCACGACTATTAACATTGTAGATTCTCACTCAAGGCATCAAAACTATGAATGAACGCAGGTGGAGTTATGTAGTTTAAAAAAAGGTGAAATAACTGTAAACATTTTATATTCTGGGTTTCTTCAAAATAGCCACCTTTTGCTCTGATTATCGCTTTGCACACTTTTGGCATTCTCTTAATGAGCTTCAAGAGGTAGTCACCTGAAATGGTTTTCAGGTGTGCCCATCACTGTTAATTAGTGGAATTCCTTGCTTTATCAGTGGAGTTGGACCATCAATGGGACCATCAGATGTGTTGGGCAGAAGTCAGGTTACTACACAGCCGAGAGCCCTATTGGACTCTTAAAAATCATATTATGTCAAGAACCATTCAGCTAACTTTAAGATAAATGAGTGGCCATCATTACTTTAAGAAATGAAGGTTAGTCAGTCCGGAAAATTGCTAAAACTTTCAAACATTCAGTACAGCAAAAGTGGCACACACGAAGACCGACCCAGGAAAGGAAGACCAAGAGTCACCTCTGTTTCTCATGACACGTTTATCCGAGTCACCAGCCTTAGAAATTGCAAGATAACACCAGCTCAGATCACAGACCAGTTGAATGACACTCAGAGTTCTAGCAGCCGACTCATCTCTAAAACAACTGATTGCGCAAATCAGGCCTTATGGTCTAATAGCTGCTAAGAAACCATTGCTAGGGAGAGGCAACAAGCAGGAAAGATTTGTTTGTGCCAAAAAAAAACCCACAAGGAATGGACATTAAACCAGTGGAAATCTGTGCTTTGGTATGATGAGTTCAAATTTGAGTGTCTTTGTGAGATGCAGAAAGGGTGAACGGATGGATTCCACATATCTGGTTCCCACTGTGAAGCATGGAGGAGGAGCTGTGATAGAGTGGGGGTATTTTACTGGTTACACTGTTAAGGATTTATTCAAAATTGAAGGCACACTGAACCAGCATGGCTACCCTAGCATCCTGCATTGACATGCCATCCCATCTGGTTTGAGTTTAGTTCAACCATCATTTATTTTTCAACAGGACAATGACCCTAAACACACCTCCAGGCTATGTAAGGGCTATTTGACCAAGAAGGAGAGTGATGGAGTGCAGATGACTTGGCCTCCACAGTCACTGGACCTGAACACAATCGGGATGGTTTGGGCTGAGCTGGACCGCAGAGTGAAGGCAAACGGGCCAGCAAGTGCTAAACACCTCTGGGAACTCCTTTAAGACTGTTGGAAAACCATTTCAGGTGACGACCTTTTGAAGCTCATTGTGAGAAGGTTAAGTGTGCAAAGCAGTAATCAGAGCAAAGAGTGGCTATTTTGAAGAAACAGGAATATAAGATGTTTACAGTTTTTTTTTTTTTTTTTGTAAAGTACAAGTACGTAACTGATGCCTTCAGTGAGAATCTACAATAAAAATAATCATAAAAAATAATTTTGAAAGATGACAGTGTAGTAACAAAACTAAAATGAGGTGTCAGTCTTGCTCTCTTCAAACCAAACACACACGCTCACTTACCACTCCCCACCTCCAGGGATTCTTACTCACTGGGCATAGAAGGTCTATATTTTTCTTAATTATTATTGTCATCGTAATCTTTTCTCTCTCTCTCTCTCTCTCTCTCTCTCTCTCTCTCTTTAAGAAAAGTTATCTTCCGATCATTATTGACTTTGTTTAAAAGCTTCCAGTAGGAGGGAAAACAAGTAGGCCAACCTGCTAAATTACAGCCTAAGAGAGAGAATAAACAGCTGTACGCTTTTTCTCTGTGGTTGTCTCTTTGTAATCTGTATTAACCACCCTGTGCAGAGGTTGAGAGGGTCAATCTCTTTCAATGGCTGCAGGGAAAAGAGAGCTATGTTGCCAACACTGTGATGATGTTAGTCTGATCCAAACAAAAATATAAACTTTACATGATCATAGCATTATTATTTACACATCAGACCAAAGTATTTAATTTTGGCATTACACAATCTCAACACCCACTTTACGCATAACGTTTCTGGCAGCTACAGGATTACAGCAGTGACCATGACAGC
Organism: Xyliphius kryptos; assembly: GCA_025769995.1. Taxonomy (NCBI): domain Eukaryota; kingdom Metazoa; phylum Chordata; class Actinopteri; order Siluriformes; family Aspredinidae; genus Xyliphius; species Xyliphius kryptos. The sequence goes on along the minus strand of JAOUQT010009634.1, from coordinate 7,474 downwards.
CATTTATTCATGGGTGTTGACAAAAAAAGCATAACATTTTTGCCTTCGCCATTTTTCTGGTTTACTTTTTTAAAGAAAGTAACACAATATGATTTCAAATAATCTTTAAGAAAATATTGACATATTATGGGTCAGTTTATATTTGAATTATGTTAATTGCATTTTCATGGACATTCAGAAACAGTGATTCAATTTCATTGATGTAGTGTTTTTATTTTAACGTGTACATAAATAAAAGTGAAGTGAAATTCTATATTAAAAGCAATTTTCCACATTAACTTTGTTTTTTTTAAATTAGATTATTTTCCATTTTTTATTCATTTTTATTATTATTGAAATACAAAACTTGTTGTTTTATGCTAGTTAGCCTTGGTCTACATTAAATATGCTTTAATCCCTAATTAAGGTAGAGGACCACAAATCATGTGCCATATGTTGCTGAAATCCTTATAATTAAATAGGAGTAGCAAACATACCTGTAGTAAATACTTGGATTTGTCACTAACTGTTTGGTAATGTTTCAACAACAAACTATTTTTTCTTGTTTTTATCTTTTTTCATTTACAAAGACATATTATGCCAAAAATGTAGATGGATTTAAACTGCCCACTTATCATTTTTCGCAATTATTGTTAATTTGTTACTATACAGTAATCTTTTATAATTAGTTCCATTAGATAATGAAATTTGAGCTTCACAGATTATGTTCACTGTGTACAAATGCATTGAAAACATCTACAGCTTTTATGAAATATTATTTTATTGATCCCCTGGAGCACTAATAAGACCTTCCACTGTTTAAGAAGGTCTTTCTACAAGTTTCTGGAGTTTCTTATGCAAATTAAAATTTTGAGGTCATATATTAATGACCAATCTGACAACCTGGCTCATGATCTCTTAAAGGTGTTTGATGTGGTTGAGGTAATGGCTCTGTGCAGGTTTTTTCAGACCACGCCTATGAACCATGGGGCACAGTCATGCTAAAAAAGAAAATAGGGCCTTCTCTAAATCCTCGCACAGTTGTTAAAACTAAATGGCAATTTAGCAAATTTTATTAACCTATGTTGACAAAACTAAATTCTTCTTCTTTCAGTTTCTCCCTTTGGGGGGGGTGGGGGGTGTCACCACAGCGAGTCAATCTTTTCCACCTCATCCTGTCATCTGCATCTTCTACTCTAAACCAAACTTTCTGCATATCCTCCGTTACCTCTGTCTTCTGCCTGGGTGCTCCATCTCCAACATCCTCCTACCGATACAGTTTGTCCAAACCATCTCAGTCTGCACTCTCGAACTTTATCCCCCAATTTTTTAACCCATGCTGTCCCTCTGATATACTTATTCTTAATCCTGTCCATCCTGGTCATACCTAGAGAAAACCTATACATCTTCAGTTCAGCCACCTCTATGTCATTACCACTCTCTCCAAACCATACAACAAGGCTGGTATCACTACTAAATCTTTCCTTTCACTTTTGCTGCAACCCTTTTATCACAAACATTCTCTTCTTCACCTCATTTCCAAACTCCCCATTTCCTTCAATTGTTGCTCCCAAGTACCCAAACCCCTGCACCTTTGTGACCACTGATCTGTTAGCCTGATAGCTCCATCTGCCTCCCTTACAAAGAAATATAATTAAATATGTAAATTTGATAAGATGTGTTTCCTAATTTGTCCATATAGTACAGACATTTCTCAGGTGCACACATCGGCTACCTTGAGATCGGTAGTCCAATATCTTAACCACTTACCTCCCATGTCATCACATGGACTTCGACAACAATATTTCTCTTTGTGCTAAAAACTAACACTTTTAAAGAGGTAGGATGAAAGTGGTAGCTCAGTGGTAAGGGTGTTGTGCTATCAATTAGAAGGTTGGGGTTCAAATCCCAGGTCCACTGAAGTTACCAATGTGGGTCCTTGAGCAAGTCCCTTAACCTTGTTGATCCAGGGTGCTGTATCGACCCTGTGTCCTGGTCCTAACCATGTTGGGATACTTGTAAGTTACTTTGGATAAAAGCATCTTCCATATGTAAATGTAGGTTGGATAGAGGCAGCTTAATCAGGCTACACCAGAAGATGTAGCTCTGTGTATGAGGTCACTTGGTTTAAAAGGTGATTAGATTTACTTGAGCAGGTTTAGTCGTAGGCTTGTGATTAAGGAACCAGTCTTGTGAACCACCATGTACTATGGTTAAAGTGCCCTAGGGTAAGGCACCTAACCCCAATTGCTCAATCAACTGAACTTTAACTTTTGCTGATGAACTATACCAAATTATTTTATACATTTCCCTTTTAATATATTGTGTCTCTAGTAATGTATTTCTCATCTCCAGTGGATGCAGCCAAGCACCTGATGCTCTCTTGGTATGTTTAACTCTCTCAGATTAGCGAGCGTGGCAAGAGGACTAACTGTTGCATGTTCTAGCTCTGATTTGAGCCAGCACACAATTGTCTTAAAATGGATTTACATTTTTAATCTAGATTGTCAGATAATCTCTGTGGTATTGTGGCACTGTGAGAAGAGAGGATCATGCAGTAGATAATGTGGAGCATCTGTTAGTGATGATTGAAGTAATACCTCTGTATTAGAATCAAAAGGGCTCCGCTTTAATCTTCAACATGAATGTGTTGATATGTACTTGACTAACAGAAGGCCTTTTTATATTTCTGCCCCTTATTTGTGTGGTCTCACTGTCTTTTTTTTTTTCATCCTCGAACACACATTGAGCACAGGCACATTTTAAGAACAGTATACGGGGAGTTTAAACATTACAAAAATGACATATCAATGACTTAACACATAAAATGCCACAGCCTTAATGACACCATGTTAATATATAAAGTACAATGATGGTATATGTTTGCCTTTTTGTGGTTCTTACTGTATGTTTTAACTTCCAGGATTGCAGAATACAGGCGTGATTTTGATCATTCAAGAATGTATTAATTTTTTGGACTCAAAGCTATAGGGAAAAAGGGCCTGGGATTAAAAAAATAATAACACACCACAGTTTCCCTTTGAGAGCAGCCATCAAATATGCTAGCACAGACATTTTCAATTGATCTGCCAACATTGCTAACATTGATCCGAGAGATAACACCAATCAATCAATAATTTATTTGCTTTCATGATTCGGTTCCTGAGTTATTTTCCATAATATCAGCTTACAGGTGCATAGCTATTTGCCTCCAACCTTTTACATAATCAACCAAGCAAATGTGCGTTCAGTTATTGTTACATGCACCTTAGACTAATCAGGAGCAATTTTCAAACAAAGTGGATGGGTTATTATGTTAAAGATGTTTATCTTGATTGTTTGTGCGCTTGGTTTCTGATTCTTATAAGCAACTGAGATCTATTACGGGTTAAGGTTCATGTTACTCTCTTTACCATCTAAATACAGAGAATACGTTACAATGTGTCTGTTCATTATTCTGATGGCATACATCTACACACATTTGCACACACACACAGCTGATCAATACATTCATGCTTGACTAATTCAAAGTGGCACAACGTCACCATCCAAGCCCCAGTAAACCTTCTCCAGGCCAGAAGACACTCATATCAGTTATAGGAGCTAGCACATAAATCTGCAGTGTGTTAGTGCTAATGCACAACAAATGACCAAAGCTTTGATTGAGGACCTCCATTTAAACCCATTTTAGCACCTGTAAAAGTTAAGAGGATACAAGTTGTAAATATGCAAGAAACAAAAGTGGCGTGAAAGTCACAAAGTCCTGACACCAAAGTCTTAAGAGATGTTTGCTTTTGATTTGTGCTATGCTTTGGAGTAAAACACCATAAGTAACTATTTATTAATTGATACTTTATTTGATACTATTTTACTACTTTATTTTGATACTATCATTTCATTTGATTCATAATTCTTATTCACTTAAAAAAAAAAAAGTGCATCGAGCTAAAAGATTTTTCCCCCAGATATGACTTCTTCTTTCAGCTTCTCCCATTTCAGGGGACTCCAAAGCATGTCAAAGTTTTCCACCTCACCCTGCTCTCTGCATCTTCTACTCTAACCCCAACTCCCCGCATATCCTCCTTGACTATCTATATATCTCCTCATGATACGACATTAACAAATAAAGGAATGTAAATGACTTTGGGGCTGTTGTTACCATTCTTTCCTGACTGTGCATTAGCATACGTTTACCCACCCCCCTCTCTATGTATATCATTTAAATTAAAGGAGGGAAGATAATAAAGTTGGTAAGGTCCAGTACTTTTAGTGCCAGAGTCCCCTTGTTTACATCAAATCATATTGCATTTGCATTCTTGAGTTTTTTTTCTGTTTTTAAGCCAATGCTATTAAAATCTGCTTTGTTAGCTGACCGCTAAGATTCGACACTTGTGCAGTCTACAAACAATTTACCATAGCTTCAGTGGCTCTCAAAAGCTCCTGCTCTGTCAGTTAGACCACATACAAAATGCCGTTGTCACAGTTCATTCTTTCCCCGGGAAATGTGGCTGATGAGCCCCGCTGAAGCTTTTCAAATATGTTAAGCTGAAGAGGGTTAAGCTGAATGATGCATTTGATCCTTTTCAACTTGGTTTAGGTTAACACACACACAAACTCACACACAAGTAATATACAATAAATAAATAAAAAATAAATATTAAATGACTATTATTACTATTAACAATAAAAATAATATAACAACAATAGTCATCCTTATTATTATTATTATTATTAGTATTATTCATCTTCCACTAAATCTTATACTAAGGTGGCGGTTTCCCATGTCCATCCAGGGGAGAAAGTTTAAGGCACTGGGCAGATAGACAGGACACGACACCAATCTATCGCTGGGCACACTCATTTACGAAGCCTCACACAAACAGACACTATATGGTGCAATTTAGAGCATTCAATTTACCTTGAATCCATGTTTCTAGACTGTGGGAAGAACCCGGGGCCCACCCAATCATTTTGTTATTATTATTATTATTATTATTATTTTTATTATTATTATTATTATTATTAATGATAATAACAATAATAATAATAATAACTATTATTATACAAAAAAGTCTGGGAGGTTAAGGTCTCATACATGTATTACTTGTTAAAACGTTTGTCTTACCTATTATATATTATTATATATACCTATTAATGCCAAAGCCATAACAGACCTCATCACTAATTCTCTCACTTCCTGAGTACCCACAAGGCTGAAACTTGGCGGCACCATGATTCTGTATCAAGTCTTTGAAAAAAATAATTTCTCATCATTCTACATTCAAGCTACTAATACGTGCAATCATTTAGGGTAGAATTAAGTCATTGTGGATGATCTTAAGCTTCCTGTACACCTGTGTGATGTGTGGCACTTTACAGGAAGTGAACTAAGGGTCACCAATTAAGAGGAGGTAACCTCCCCATCAATCTGCCCCAACTATGCACTTATCAACTCTTTGATCCCAGCATTGTGGTTTTAACAATCATGACTTTAAGGTAAGATACACTATATATCAATATATGGGCACTCGATAAGTATATATTAGCTTGTTGAATATCCGCTCTCATTCACTATGCCCACCCGCACAACTAACGCCATGCTATAGTTTTAATCATAGTTAATTAAACCCAAGCTCATTCAGGAACACAAATTATCAGAATCATAAACAGAATACTTTTTTGATCCCTAGGAGGAAATTGAAAATGTTACAGTTGCTCAAGTTTTATAAAGTACAATATATAAATATATTTTTAAAATATATATATTAATTTTATTTATATATATATATATATAAAGTAAGAATAAAGTGGCAACCCTAAATGCTTAATAGAGCAAAAGTTAAATTAGAAGACTGGCTTCACAAATACTATTTTACGCCTGAATGTTTTCAAAGGCTACTTACTTTTTTTTTTTTTTTTTTTTTGAGATCAGGTCTTCGGTTTCTACCTGAAAAATAACCAAACAGAGTATTTTCTTGCCACTGTTACTTCGGCTTGCTCTTTGGGGTTCAGGCTCATTACACTGTAAAGCTCTGTAACAAAGTAAAAAATGTGACCGTTATAAAAAATGTAAAAAAAAAAGCACTTTACAAAAAAATAGAAAATAAAATACTTGAATTTGTCTCCAACTTGTCTCCATGGATGTGGAGTTTGTGCATACTCCAGCTCAAGTATTTAAAGTTAATGCAGCATTAAAAATCATACATTTTTTAAAACTTTTTAGTTCAAATGTTTATTTGGGAGAAAATAAAGAGTGTTATAAATATAGTTAAAGAGAGATGAAAACAAATGTAAGAATTCTCAGGAATATTAAAATACTAAGCATACTTTTTTTCCTCCTCCAAACACCAGCAACAATAATATATATAAATCATGGGGCATTGTATTTTTTCAGAAAACTTCATTTCTCACATGCAGGAATAGATAAAACAGATGAAGTTGACTGATATTGGATAAAAGGAAATAGAAGAAAGAAGTAGGTTCTGTTAGCGGGGATAAGAGGGCATGGACAGTGACAAAAGAAGCAGTGTTACTGCATCGTCTGAATTATGGGCGCCACTCAACAAATGTTCACACAGACTATTCTGCACATATAAATAGAGTGGGCCGTATAATAGTATCTCTAATAAGCAGCAAGGCCAATTAGCTATATAAGAATGCTATAATCACTCACCATGGGAAGATATAAGAGTGAAAAAAAAAAGGAAGCATGAGAGCATCCTGCAAGTACTAGCAAAATGAATGGCTGTTTGACAGGTGTAATTAGACATGTACTGTATGTGTAGCCCTACAGGGGGTAACCATGGGTGAATACATACATGAAATATCTTTATTCTCTTTTATCTCTTTACAAGAAGGCATAGAGACCAATACAAAATGTAAAGATTTGACATAATTAGGCATGAAAAACCAGTTATCTTAAAATATATATAGGAACGGTAATCCTAAATTATGCCTTTGTAAAAATCAAGTGTCTGTAGTTGACATGCAACCTGTTGATATGCTGTGTCTATGAGCTTATACGCACAAAAAGGTAATTTAATGTCTCACATGCAATATGTCTTTGTGGAAAGAAACAGGAGGTGCGAATGGGAGAACATACAAACACTACATTAACGCACCAAAAAAATCTTCCCCACATTGCATTGCAAAAAAAAAACTGTTGTGCTCCCATCATGCATTCATTTAAAACTGCTGATCCTAATCAGAATCACTGGAAATTCTCAAAGCACACACAAATTTTACCGGAAACAACTTTGAATCATCGTTCTCTAGTATGATTGGAAGATTAGGTATTAATTACTAACTCGTTATATATTTTTTTTACTATATATATATTCCTATTTAGAAATTCAGCATCTAAGCTAGGGGTGCATTAACTTTTGCAGATTGTTAAGCATGGGACTTGGCCTGTAATGATTTTCAGATTGACCAGTGTAAGACTTTAAAGAACGAGCTACAGAACAGCGGAACAAACCCACCCCCCCCCAAAAAA
>JAOUQT010009624.1:0-12248 GCA_025769995.1 Xyliphius kryptos | reverse complement strand
CTATGTGTTTTGATACATATGATGGCTTCCTTGCTCGTCTTGCATCCATTTTGGTGCATCAGTTATGCACATCCTTAAAAAATAATGCTACACATACCTGAGAATGGTTGTATGACCAATTCCGCAATTATTGCCAGTTTTCTCTGATATGCCTCCACTAACATCGGTGACAAATAGGCAAAAAGAATCATTTATGTTCCCACTGCTTCATGTATACAAACCCATGGCCAAACAGCAAATATTTTGAGCCTAACACATACATGAGTGGCTTCCACTTGCAAAGGTCTGGTTCTGACTCACACGGACACTACACAGACAACTTAAGCCTTAATCCTGAGAAAAACACTTAACACCAGCGTTTGGGGCACCATTGAGCTCATCATAGATACACTGTAGAATGTGAAATTTAGGTTTAACTAGTATTTTATTTTCACATAACAGCATTACATGGATTACAGTAATTATGCATTTTTTGGCCTTTCATTGCTTTATTCCCATTGTTTTTCAAACAGCTGAGAAAAGTGGGAGTGGGATTCGCCCAAAGGGTCTGCAAAGCCCTTGTCTGCGGCTAATTAGTGCTGAATGAGGGACTGAATTGCTTGATTAGCTGCTTTAATGACTGGTATTTGCATGCACAGCACAGAAAGCCAGCTACATTTCTTTAATTAGCCCATGTCTTTAATAAGAGAAATAAGCGTAAATCAGTTTGTTTAAAATATTGTGCAAAATCTGTTGTCTTAGGTATATTAGGGTTTAGCATTTGTTTTATCGATGAAAGCTGGAGCAAATATTTTTCAAACTTCTGACATTAAGGTTCGGAATCTCGATGCAGTCTTTAATTCACAAGTGTCTGAGGAGTGAAACCACACTAATCAATACAAACTGCGGAAAGTCTACTAGTCTATGGGCCAGGACCACCACAGACCGGATTCTTAGCATTGCAGTGACTCTACAGTAATGTGGTGTTGGTGTGTTCATGTGTTGATCTGATATAAGTGAATCAGACATAAAAGCGCTATAGGTTCAAACACTGAATCATTTTACAGTGCCCTCACTTTACTAAACATATTTACCACAAGATGCAAATTCTTAGTAACTTGTTAGTTTGTCTTAGTAATTCTTTACAGGATGCTGATAAATTAATATTTTAGCTATTTTAGGTTGATATAATATTCACAGTCCAGCTGTATTTCATTTTACCTAAATTCTGTACAAATGCGTTCAGTTCAATTCATCGTTCAGTGAGATTGGACATGCGTCTGCGTTGATTCACCAGCAAGATAGTAATAAGTATCTGACTGTTGGCATTTGTCTACATTGTTTTCAGTCAGTGGTGCACCTGTGTTTTCGGTTGGCAAGATAGCAAGACACCAGGAATGTACCTGAACACACCTCATTTGAAGATGGCCACGCCCATCGGGGGTAGATAAACTTACAAGCTATTTATACGATGCAAACTGAACCTGTGATAATAATCATTTGTGGGGGTGTACGACTGAAATGCGCAATGTGATGCAAATTGTGCAGGGTGTAAGATAGGTCTGATACACCAATTATATAATATCTGCTCTGTGGGGGTTCTTATCATTCCAGTATAATGTAAAAGGTATTAAATAAAGCATGTAAAGAAACGGATGGACTACAGTCATTGGAAAACTACAAAGTGCATCTATGAACCTGAAGTGGAACTAATGAAATAGTATATAATTTCTAAATAGACAATAAAATAGATATAAACTTTAAAACGAGTAAACATGGAGCAAGTGCACAACACAGATATTAGACAGGCTAGATGTTTTAGTAGAAGCATGGCTGTAAAAGCCTGAAGGCTGGTTTTTCAAGCTCAATTTAGCATCAACAAACTGCAGCCTTTACTCATCTGTCAGCAAAGTCCAAAAAAGCAGTGCAGTGCTGGAAGAAAACAAAGCTGCTCTACAATTGTTATTTCTGCATGCTTTGTATTCCAGTTCACATGCTGCTTTTGACTTAGATATGAATGTTTTAGTCTTATGTCCAAACAGTCTTTATCAATACGAGCAATAGCCCATCAGATGTGTGGTGTTTATGGACTTCTTCAAGCTGCCCCCCACACAGCCATCTTATTTACAGCCATAAGCTGCCTCTTTGTGTCTATTCAGCCAGGGATTTACTGTGTGCTGCTTCTGTAATGCCCATGTCAAAAAGAAGTCAAGAGACTGAAGAGCTTTCCTCCTCAGGGTATGTGGCTGTCTTCAGCTATCTTAACGACTTATAGTATCCAGTACTCTAATTGTTTCCGGTCATGGGCATCTTCTAGTCCCTCCTTTCAATGAGCTCCACAATGTGATACAGGCTGTGCCACGTCGTGTATCCAGACCATTGTTTTACTGACTTCTCTTGGGTATTGTAAGTGGCGCTCAAAGTCTCAAAGATGCTTCTCTACTCAACTATGTAATAATGCATCTTGATTCCCCAATGTAATGTTCTGTCACACATCATGTATAACTAACCCAGTTTTAAACCACTTATTTGTGTGTAAAAGGAGCTTTAGCGATGACCCAAATGTAAAATGAAGTAGCAGTCTTGGTGGTCTGTCAGTATGTACTAGGGTTAGTTCTCTTCTGTCATATAACCATGAGAAAACTGAATCCATATATGAATTAGAAACACATGTGAAGTATGCAAAACGGGCTACTATGGTAAATGTAATAGACTGTAGCTCCATAAACCTCTGCCTCACCCCTTTCAACACACACGCTGTTCTTGTTAAATCTGTTTGATCGCTGGGGGAAAAGTGCTATTCTGATCCACTCACACAGTACTCTCACAGGTCCAGGCTGTGCTTCTGTCTTCTGTCTCCTATTCGCCCTCATTGAATGGAGATTAAACTCATTTTCGCCCCACTGTAGTTTAATTCTGCGCTGTGGGTCACCCACTGGAGGCACAGCGTGTCTTAGCGTCTGTGCTGCTTCTTGTTGGCATGTGGGAAACAATCTGTTGTGATATTGGACTACAGCAAACAGGAAGAAATGACACTACAATGCTATAATACTAGTAAAAAAGAAGGAGACTGAAAATACCTGGTGTTTATTTATAGACACGCGATGTGATACCCTGCATTGTGGTCGGACTAATGGACGTATCCTCTTTATGTCAAGGATTTGGGGCAGGAAGAAGAGAAGATTTCAAAGTAATTGTCTTTGTGGGAAAGCAAAACAAGAAAAGTCGTCTGGTACATTCTGAACAGCGCATTCCTCGGGTGTGAGAACGAACACACCTTTACCACAGCCAAACCCGGTCGCATTTATGAAATAATTTTTCATTTCATTCATCAGTGTTGTCAGACTGATGGTTCCGAAAGTGCCTGCTTATTTATTTGTTTCCATAGAATGCATATTTTTGTGCATGTAGAATGCAAAGAGGGTGTAGTCCGTTGATGAATAGACCAAGGAAATGCATGCAGAGGAATTACTGGAATGTAGAAAATCATTTGACCAGGAAGAGAAGATCAGGTGTGACTGTCCAGCTTAAGGTTCTAAGACAGGTGAGTGGCAGCTAGTCTGTCCAGTGTAACACCTGTCTCAACAGTACTTTTATGAAGGTTCCAAAAGAAACCATTTACAAGGAAATACTAATTCTGATGTAATGCAAATGGAATCCAAACCACGAAACAAGCATTATAATGTGCACACACCCACATAGACACACATACAGACAATGTATGCCATAACAAAACACAACAGCACATATTAAAATAGTTACACACCCTTATAGACATAGACTTCAGCTTTTATTATATAAACTTTAAAAAAAAAAAAAACCTTCCAAGATTGGAAGTTTGCCCATTTTTGCCTGTAAAGAGCTGAATCTCAAAGCTGCACAAGGAGGGTTCAAAACTGTTTATAATTTAGGTGGCTTTTATTGGAGAAAATTTTTTTTTTGTTGTTTGTATATACACTGTATGAAACAAAATGAATAAAATGTATAAAATATTTCAGTTGAAAATCTTTACTTAGTAGATAGTGGAATGCATTATAACAAAATAAAACTAAATGATCAAATATAAACTTTCTAAATTATTCCATAGAAGTCTGGATTTGGAAATGACAGGCTGATTCAACTTCAGTGGAAATTTCTCAAGACAAGTTCAAATGAGGCTCAGTAGTGTGTGTGGCCTCCACGTGCCTGTATGACCTCCCTAAAACACCTGGACATGCTCCTAATGAGGCGGCAGATGTTCCCTCCTTCTGCCCCCTCCATGACTCCTGCTGTACTTGCCTGTCTCCTGGTATCTGCTCCATGCTCTGGACACTGTGTTAGTCCCCTTTACATTATTATCTAATTATCAGGTAACACAAAGGGTCACCAGACATTTTTGATTCACAGATTAATATTCTTTCGACAATGTTAATGTGTTTAAAAACTCCCGCAACACTGCTGTGCCTGATTCATTCATAAAAGCGCAGCATACATTAAGACACCACAACCACTGCGTTACGGCAGTGCTGAGAAACATTTACTTTGCAGCTAATTTCCTTTTGACACATACCTACAAAGTTTGCATATTTGCAAAATTTCCAAGTTAAACTGAATAAGAAAGTGAAAGTACCAACAATAAATGGTTTGCATTCACTCTGACAGGTAAAGATTAAAAATATCTTAGCACAAGCTTTTGCTTGATGATTGATCTTTGTCCCCTTCATTAATGAAGACATCAGCAAAAAAGAGAGGGGTCAGTTCTGTAATTTATTTACAGTCCTATGAGACACCGTTGCTGCTTCATAAGCTCTCAGATCCTCAGGGTAGACTGCTAAAGCACACACCACTATGGGCAAATGAAATCAATCACGTAACTATGAACCACAAATGCTCCAACAACCAAGGTCATCAAACCACATTAATTCACATTCCCAGGTCAACAAGATGCACAATTTAATGGATGTACACAAATATACATACACACATGCACATGTGCACATATACAGATGCTAAGCTGATTCAGCTTAGAGATAAACATGTTATATAATTCCCACTGCTGATTATTTTCTCAGGGACTTGTGAATAGGTTACCGATGACATGATCTTTCTTTATAAAGGCTTAGCAAACACAGACTTGCTAAAAAGGTCATCCAAATATATGTGCTGCCACTGTAAAAAGAAACCAAAGGCTGCTTTAATATTGGATGCAAGGTTTATTTTGTACTTAGTTTACAGATATCAGGGATTTTTATAGTGTATACTTGCAATAATAATAATAATACATGATTTGGGGTCATAGGTCATAAGCACTCTTTAGATCACTTGTTTACACTGGTGGATGTCTAGTTATTCTGCTGTCAATCAAAATTGGCACCTATTGAAACACACCACAGACCCATCTCCTACTGCAGCTCACCCAGTAACTGTTCGGACATGCAGAGCTAAAAGCAGACGACTACATTTAAAGCGGTATTGTGATTCAAACACAACTACACAAGGTAGTGTTCAATGGTTTCAGGTTGTACAAAAAAAGTCATCTCCTTGTGGTGATCACCTTCTGATCACCATGGACAACAGACAGTTATTTGACATACCATATAAGCTGATATATTACTTAATCATTTAGTCATTATAATTTGCTTAATACTCTACTAGTGTCGTGGGGGTTCCCCATGCCCATCGAGGGGAGAAAGTTTCGGGCGCTGGGCAGATCTATTGCTGGACACACACACACACACAGACATACACACACACACACACACAGACTATATGAGGCAATTTAGAGTAGTCAACTTACCTTGAACCCATGTTTTGGACTGTGAAATGTTAACAAACCTATACCAAGCTAAGGATTTTCATATTTCTTCAGGAAATCTGTTTTTGATCTGTTTCCCACTCTTCATTTACACTTTTTCTATTACCAATTCTCTCAGGGTGAGGGCAAACCTCGGCCGAGGAAGCTTTGGTTGCCAATGAGATGACAAGGCATGCCAGGCTATTAGCCGCGGCCACCACAAGAAAGCCACTGTGCCAAGAGACAGGAAGAGGCACCGTCTATTTCCAGCTGCTCCTGCTTTAGTGGGCCTCAGTGTCAGCATAATGCAACCGAAAAAAAACACCTACAAGTTGGAGGTCTCCTCTGCTTCACAACTAAAATAAATCCTGAAAGAACACAACTGTTAAACCAAAATCAGCTAGCATAGTGTAGTTAAACTACTAAACTACTATAAAATAACCTTTGTCATCATTTTAAATACAGTATTAGTAATTCAAACATGAAGTAGTCTACATATCTAAATGTAATTTGCGCATATATTGCATCAGGGTTGCCAGTAATAATAATGTAACAGTACCACAATGGATGATGTACAGCTACGTCTGCAACACAGAGCGGCCTGTGTGCCATGACTCTTTTAAGTCAAATGGAAAGAAACCTCAACAGTGAAAGCCATTTCTCCTATGAGAAAGTTTGAAAAAAAAGCTAGGCAATCCCATAAAAATTAAATTAAGGCTTTTTACCCCCATGTTCCAACTTGTTTGCTGTTTCAGGGAATTTTAATATTAAAAAGAGCAAAGAATAGTAACAGGAAGGCAGTGTAGCCAGATTGCTACCCACCTCAAAGTGTAATTCGGGTTTCTGTTTTAATTTGTGCAGTGGGTGTATATAAAGTATTTACAGTCCTCAGGTGGGTAGTTTGTTCTATTTTAACAATCTTTCTATACTTTTTTGCTGGTTCTTTCCTCCATTTTATGAGACACCCTGGAAGTAAATGTATCTACTTGTCTTTAAAATAACAACATTGTGGGATGTAATGATGGCACTGAAAAATGGGCAAGGAAACTGCTTTTGAGACAATCATGGGTGCGGTGAGGGGGGCTTGCCCCCAACATAATTCTTCTAAATGAGGTGTGACTCACCTCACTTTTGCAAACACACAGTAATATGACACTAAAACACTGACTTTTGCTTCTTATTGTCCACAATGCACAAAACTCCCAACCCCACCTTGACTTACGGTTCCTTGTGTTTTCCTAAATCTTATATGCACATAAACTTTTCCAAATTCCTTTATCAGTATTTAGTTGTACCAATCTAATCAATTGATTAATCAATCACGTTTTGTGTTGCCAGATATATAAAAGCACCAAAAAATCACACCCACATGTGTGCCAGATATTCCATTCGGAAACAAGGTGCAATGGTTCATTAATGGCCCTGTAAAAAAAAAATATTGTAGCAAGTCTATGAAAATCTGTTGCAATTGCAAAAGCTGTGATGCTGAAAGTAAAGAACTGGCTTGTAATCAAAATTTTGGTTTCTCTAAAAATATGTTTAACCTCCTAGGACCTGGCGTCCACATACGTGGACAAAAACGCATGTTATGCCAAAAGTTCGGGTCTTAGGAGGTTAATTACACTCTGTGTGACATACAGCTTCTTTTATAAACCAAAAAGAGTCACCCTAAACAGAACAGGGCCTTCCACAATGTTCCTTTACCCACAAATCTGGTAAAAACAATTCAACAGCAGGTTGCTCATCCAACAGATTACAATGTCCATGAATTTTTGTGTTTCAACAAAAAATGCTCTGTATTTGGTTGCATTCATTACATCCAATGCTGTTGCCTAACAACAATATCGACATTTTTTGTATATTCTCCATATTTCTGCATAAACTTCCACTGTTTTCTTCCACAGTCATTCAGTTAGATAGTGGAAAAAACTAAACTGGAGTAAACGTGAATAAGGGTGTGGTAGCTCAGTGGTTCATGTGTTGGGCTGTCAATCAGAAGGTTGTGGGTTTAAATCCCAGGGCCACTGCAATTACCATTGTGGGTCCTTGAGCAATACCCTTAACCCTCACTGCTCCAGGGTGCTGTATCATCCCTGTGTTCTGACCCCAGCCATCAAGTTTGGATACTTGATGCTTTGGATAAAAGCAAGTGCTAAATGATGTTATATAATGTAATATGTGTACAGAGTGTTCCTTTGCTTTTTTACTCAATGAGTGTGGAATAGGTTTCAGTACACCCAGTGACTTTAATTAGAATTAGCATCTTAAAAAAAATATATTGAATAAAAGTCTGCAAATTGTATGTAAAATTTTGTAAACTAATAACCTTTGTATTTATATCTAAGTCATTGTATTCACTTATGCTTACAAAAAAAGCTGTCAAAATAATCTAAAATAATCAATTCTAGATGATATCTGGTGGCACTGGGAGATTATTTCTAATAAATTCATTAGTTTTATTGAATGGCCAGCCCCTTTAAAACGGCCACTCATCAGCATTGGCACAGTATCAAAGGGGGTTTCAACTGAGGCACTTCATGGCTGTGCGTGGAGGGCTGAGCAGAGTGACGTAATCCAGCTTGCCTTGTGTGAGTTGATAGGCATTATCACCTTTTCATGTCAGAGCAGAAGGAAGCAGGCAGGAGATGACAGCCAGTGTGAGAATGTATGTGTGGTCCTGGGGGATAATCTCTAAGTTTACTCATTATTAGAAACAGCAAGTCGAACCGGAGTGTCTTGTGTAGTACAGAACATAGTGACACAGTCCACAGTAACAAAGACAAGGGACATGGCTTCTATAGGTCTTAATTATCTAGGTGTGTATTAGGGAAACATACTGGTCAATCTTCCTGTAGGACAACAAGTCCTCACACCCAGTCTAAAAATGTATTTGGCTACATGTATTTGGTACTTGGCCTCAACCTTAACACTAAAGAAGATTAGAGAACCTGTTTGTTAATTCTCATTTTATACACCGAGAAAGGGCCGATTTTTATTACACACACTATTTTGTTTTTTTGCTCTCACTGTCCATTTTATTAATTCCACTTAGCATATAGATGCACTTTTATAGTTCTACAATTACATCAGGCCTGAGACAATTACAGATTTTGATGGTACGATTATTGTCTGAGAAATAATCACGAGTATAAAATTATTAGGCAATAACTAACTTTGCCAGAAACCACAGGAACAATGCACGGTTTCTTATGTTTGCTATTAATTCAATGTACACACAAAATAATTTCTTATGGACAAAAAGACAACACAGTGTATTGAAGTGTCCCTTAAAGTACATATTCTCATCCATTTAAAAGAAAACTATTTTGCTCCTGTGAAGACAAAAAAAAGTGACAATTGTAAAAGTTTAGAATACGTTTTTTTTTTCTTATGAATGTCACCATGGTATTATTAGGGCACACTCACGATCAATTAATTGTAACATTTTTTATCCTGATTAACTGCAATAACAATTAATCGTCTCATTCATAAATTACATGCTGTAGTTCATCTGTTTCTCTACATACTTAGTTAATTCCATTTACTATGTGCTTTGATGGTAATGGCTGACACAGGACCACCACAGATCAGCTGTTATTTGGATTGTGAAAGATTCTCAGCTCAGCAGTGACACTGACCTGGTGGTAATAGCTTTCTGTTTGTTGCGCTGTACGTGTGGATGAGATAAAGCTATGCTGTTAAATTTGTTAGACACCTTAATGCCACTATTGTCCCGTTTCGACTGGGATTGTTTTCTTCTCAGTGCCACTTCAAAGCTGTATCTACAGGCGAGTTTTATTTCACTTTACTTACTGTTCAACTTCTGGCAACATTAAAATGTTAAAGAACATGAAGTGAGCATCTTCAGATCAGATCACCTAAATGGCCTTTAATCCCACTCGCATTTTGTCCTAATCTTAGCCTGGATTATAATCTGGGGTTAAACCCTCTTTCTCTCTGATAGGTGGAGGGGGTTTAATGTGTTATTCAGTGGTATAGAAATCAGGCCAAAAATGCCATTTCTAAAAACAGATTCTAGCTTTAGGTAAATTAAGTTTGTCTCTACCCTCCTTGTCTACGAGCCCTGAGATCAAGCAAGACCGCAAGACTGGACCAGAGGTATTGCAGAGAGGGCCAAAGGGGAAATAAAGGGAACACAGTAGTGCAAGTCTGCAGTAAATCTGCACCTGCTTCAGCTGCACAGACACACAAATTCGCTTTATGTTTTATCCATGCACTCATCCCCATATTTTTAATGTGTCATTTGTGTTTTTCTTATAAAAGCAGGTCATTAGACACTTTATATTATAGAAAGTTAAATACCAACCCAGAAACAAAAAGCCTAGAAAAAACAATGAATGTCCTTTTTTTCATTCATAGCTGTGTTGGGCTAGGGATGCTTGTTTAGGCACCACAAAGGGAGTTCTATAAGAAATGAGAGCCATAGAAAGGAGAAAGCTGTGATACGCTTTAACTGCATTTTCCCGGCACTGACACAGCTCGTAAAGTGTCCTCATCTTGGAAGGAGAGCCTTATAAAAAATTAATGTGGGAATAAATGGATATGACTTAGTTAAATTGTGACTGGCTCATGCAGCATTTTTTGTGGCTCCCTTTGCCCATGTCTAGGCTTTCTTTTGTGGCTTGTCTTTATAGCAGATTGAGCTTTAAATATGAGGGCTCAGTTTCTGTCATGTGTGCCACTCTCTATGACCGCCACATTGTGTGTGCTTTTGATTAGACACAAGTGCAATACAATTTAATGAGCCACTCGCATGACCTCATCACTGTGTGGATCAAAGATGCCATCTTTTAGATTTCTCAGGGGCAATCTGTCATCTTTTTTAACCGGGAACTTGGTGATGCAGGCAAGAGGTCAGAGAGGTACATTTTCTCTAAGCCCCCTTTTCACCCGTATCTTCCTTTCACACAATCGCATGTGCAGGGTGGCTGGGTCTCATTACACTGACACTCATGGCAGTATGACTGCAGTGGAAATGATTAAACAACGATAGGGAGGAGTTTAGCACGACACAGTTGCACCCAGATGAATGTTCAGCCTGAAGACTGCAGAACTCCCTCTTTCTCAAGCCCTTCACTTACAAAAATACAAGCAAACACATGCAACCCTCATGCATAATGCATTAGGTTGGCAATAGGGTGCAGGAGAGAATCTCCCTGTTCTGTACAACATGCAATGCACACAGCTGCAGCCTACGCACACGTGCACATGTGCACCCGCACGCTTCACAAAGCTCCTGCTGCAATCTTGCTGCAGTCTGCTTTATACAGCTTTCTCGCAAGCTTCACGTTTACAACTGTGCTAATTTGATTTGATTTTAACATATAATACAAAGCCAGGTACCATGTTACGTCAAATGAAATGAGAAAAACTAATAAAAAAAATAAAAACTACATAAAAATGAATAGATGAAATATAAAAAATTCAGAGCAGGAGTGTCTGGCAGTAGGTTGGTACAGTGAGCAGCAGTGCAGTGCACTGACACCTGGATGCAGAATACAAGCAAAAAACTGCATCAACCAAGACCCTTTTTTTTGCCTCCTTATTTTGGAAATGTCAAAAGCTCACACAAGACATGTCTCTATGTAGGTTTTTCTTATTAATTTGTACTGTTTCTATTTGCCATGTCTTATTATCCTTCTTGCAGATAATAACAATGCAGTAATGCAGTGGTTAGCACTCCTGTCCTATACTAATGTCATCTGCTGAATTTTATACGAAACCTCCAGTTTTCACCCAAAATTTAAAAACATGCAGTCTTGAGGAACTATACTGCCTGTGTATAACCAATCGCTTTTTAGCAAATTCCAAAAATGGCCTAAAGCAGTTTAAGGCATTATGCAATCCAAGATAATATGTGACATATAGGTGGTTTTGATGTCACAAAATAATGATTGTAATGCATGGAGCATCTGTAAACAAAAGCAACAGCCTTATTTATTTATAGTAAGTCTTTTCACTAAAAGTGAATCTGTCGGGGATGTAAAATTAAACTTGATTTATAATACACCACAAATGGACACAAACCCTCCACCTAATAACATTATGAAGCTTTTGTCAATAAAAGTGAATTTATGATATATTTAGTTCAAAAAAAAGTAATGGGTACACTCAAACAACGCAACATAACTACAAATCAACCACGCTCCTGTGAAATTAACCTGTCCTGTTATGAAGCAACACTAATTGTGAATAAATTTCACTTGCAGTTATGCAAATGGAACAGATAACAGGTAGAAATGAGAAGCACTTAGCAAGACCCTCTATAAAGGAGTGCTGCTGCAGGTGGTGACCACAGAGCTTTTCTCTGTTCTCATACTTTCTGGCTGATGTTTTGGTCCCTTTTGTATTTTGTCAGTTTTGTCACCATAGAGGTAGCATGAGGCAGAGTCTACAATCCACAGAAGTTGCTCAGGTAGTGCAGCTTATTCAGGATGGCACATCAATGCCAGCTGTGGCAAGAAGGTTTGCTGTG
>JAOUQT010009616.1:0-12248 GCA_025769995.1 Xyliphius kryptos | reverse complement strand
GAAGTGGAAACACTCCTGGTAGAGTGTGCCTTTACCCTGACTGGCTAAACCTAGCTCTGGCTAAAAGGGATAAGCCTTGTACCCTATAGGCATGGCAGATGTCCTATATAATCCAGTGAGAGAGACGCTGCCTAGACAGAGGACACCCTAATCTAGGGCCTCCATAACACAAACAGCTGGTCTAAGCGTCTTATAGCAGCAGTGGCTGCATTGTATGCTTCTAGGGTCCCCACTGGGCACAATATTTCAGGCCCATCACAGGACCCTCCTGAAGTAGGCTGAAACTGTGCCAATCTTAGTGGTTGTTTACTCTGGAAATTAAAAAAAAATGTTAGGGACAAAAGCAGTGTTTGGCCACAAAGTACGTACAGTCATGGACAAAAGTTTTGAAAATGATACAAATATTATTTTTTACAAAGTCTACTGCTTCAGTTTTTATAAAGGCAATTTGCATGTACTACAGAATGTTATAAAGAGTGATTAACTTAACAACTTAACTTTGTCAATATTTGCCTAGAAAATGAACTTTATACATTTTCAAAATAAGAGACCTTACCTTTTAACTTACCTGTATAGTGTTGTAAAACAGATGTACACAAATTAACAGCAAAAAAAGCATTCATATCAATATTGATTATAAATGGCTCTAATTATAATTAAATAATTAATCCAAATAAATAAACATTTCAGGCGTTATTTACACTCCCACCAAATTATAGTGTTTTACAACATGAAAACGCTAAAAACACTTAATTTCTAGAAAGAAAATAACACCTTTATATAACATTCACTGTATAACACACAGGGAATTATATTACAGCGCCTAACTGCATGGTACTTAAACAGCCTCTACCAATAAAACTAATTTTTGGACTGGGCGTTCCACTAGAGAAGGTTTGTTGGTGTGCTTTCCCTTATCGTTAATCTCTCTTGCTCCTAACAGGATTTTGACTCTTCTCACAAGTCCATCTTTGCCTTTAATTATTTCTAAAACTCTTCCTAGTCTCCACTGACTTCTGGGTACAGTGTCTTCAGTGTCCAAAACCACATCGCCGACTTGCAGGTTTCTCTTAGTGTGATGCCAGCATTGTCTCATTAGGATATTATGAAGATATTCTCTTTTTCATCTACTCCAGAACTGTTCTGTTAGGTCCTGCACTTGATGCCATCTCTTTCTTCCATAGAGATCTGCTCTTTCGAAGAGGCCTAGAGGGGGCAAGGCAGCAGTAGACTTGTTTAGATGGTTGGGAGTAAGCGGCTGTAAACTAGTGGGGTTATTTAGAGTATCAATAGTAAGTGGTCTCATAAAGAAAGGTGCGTTCTTTCACTAACTGTTGAGAGGATGATTTGATTTATCCCCTTTGGCATGCCGCAAAAGACGTGCCACTGCTCTGGTAGCCTGGGACCAAGAAGAAAGTCTACCTACAAGGTTCACTTGCACTGAGATTTTTGTTTTGAAAGTCTGAACCTTTTTAACTTCTGGGTCTCCTATAGGTAGCTCTAAAGGCGTTTCTTCTGGTAATTCTATTTTTCCTTTTCATAATACTTCAGAGCCAGTGAACCACCTGCACGAAAGCAACTCTGCCACTGTTGTTCCCCTTGAAGCACAGTCTGCTGGGTTGTCATGAGTTGGAAAATAGAACCACTGTTTAGGTTTTGAGGCATGACAAATTTTTTGCACCCTATTTGACACGAAGGTATGAAAGCGACCGGCATCATTACTATTGTAGCCCAAAACAACCTTTGAATCTGTCCAGTTAAATTCCTCTACGTTGGAATATCCCAATTCTTCTTTTAACATATTACTCACTGTGATGGAGACAACTGCTGCAGTAAGTTCCAATCTGGGTATGGTTGTTATTTTTTGCGGTGCGACTCAGGCCTTTCCCAAGGCCTTTCCTCTTTCCTTTATAAGTCTCGGGTATGTGCATTGTCCATAGCCAGTAGTACTGGCATCTGAGAAGTGGTGTAACTCTTTCTTTATGACTTTTTCAAACCCAGCTGGTTGATAGCAGCAAGCGATGTGTATTCTTTGAAGTTCCACAAGGTCAGCTTGCCATTTCTCCCACCGTGACTTAAACCTTTTTGGAATTGGATCGTTCCATCCTGTTCCTTGGGGGCACATTTCTTGTAAGACTTTCTTGCTGTTAAGGAGAGATAGGGTGCTATTAGGACGAGTGGGTCATATAACAAAGCAACAGCTGATAAGATGCCCCGTTGTGTCGCTGGTTGGTCTTTTACTGTGACCTTAAATGTAAAGCAATCATTATCAATGTTCCAGTGCACTCCCAGTGCTCTCTCTAATGCTGCATTATTAAATGTGAGACTCTTTGCTTTGATGTCTGAGGCGTGTTCTGTTGCTGGGATGCTCTGAAGTACAGTGTGGTTGTTGGACACAAATTTGTGTAAGTGTGTATTTCCTTTCGCACACAGTTAACATGCCTCCTTTGCCAGGTGGATAGCCTTTTCTTCCGTTCGACACTGACCACTCCATTGTCCACATAAAAATCTCTGGCAATGAACTGTGACTCTAACGGATGATTATTGCTGTGCTCTTTGGCAAGTTGCTTTAATCAGTAATTTTCACACCCAGGTGAAGATATGGCTCCAAAGGATGTAAAAGGAAGTACTTTTATCCTGTATTCGCAAACGGGTGTATTTATGTCGCCATTTTTCCACCATAGGAGTCTTAGGTAGTCACGGTCATTTTCGGAGACATGGAACTGATAGAACATCTTTTTAATATCACACATCAAAGCAATGCGATGTTGTCGAAAACGAAGGAGTACTCCACTCAGATTGTTCATGTCTGGGCCTGACAAAAGGTGGTTGTTGAGACTGCTTCCTTTGTACTTTGCAGATCAGTCAAATACTACTCTGAGCTTTTCAGGTTTTTTGGGATGATAGACACCATGGTGAGGTATGTACCACCTTTCTCCATCAGTGCCTTTAAAATGTACTTCTTCTACATCACCCCTTTTAATAATGTCATTCATGTATTTCACATAGTCGTTCTTGTACCTTTCATTTGCAGTAAACTTCCCTATTAAGTGGTTAAGTCTCATGGCGGCAAGCTGCTTGTTGTCAGGTAAACAGGGTCTTTCTTTAAACGTAAGGGGCATTTCGTAATTCCCATATTCGTTTTTCTTTATATTTTTCTCCAACCTGTCAAGACAAATCAAATCATCTTGAGAGACTGTTTTTTCATTCTTAAAGGTGTCTCTAAAAGTCTGTTTCTAAAATTCTGAGTACATCTACTGGGGTTATAGCCGGTGTTCTGAAAATGTGTCAAAATCGGCAGCTCCTTGACAGTAACTGTGACAGAAGTCTGACTTTACAATTAAGCAGTGGTGGTATTTGTTCTGCTATCATTGTCAGATGGCCCCATCTTCTGGCCGTTTCATTGTTGGAATATGCTCCCTGTTCACATTTATGCAGTCCTTATTGTATGCAGGGCGAAGGTGAATGTGAACATTGGAATTGAAGCCTCTCACACGCAGACAAGAAACTCTTTCACTTTGCAAGACCATATTTTCACCCATCATGGTAGTAAGTTTTAACTTGACTGGGTAAGTAGTTAATTGTAGTTCATTACTTACTTCTTGTTCAACGAATGTTGTGTCACTTTGTGTGTCTAGCAAAGCGTACACGAGTTTCTCATTAGATGGATCATTTTCATGGGAGACCCACACCGGCACTATCATGGAGGTGTTTGCAGACTGACCTTGGATGTTGACATTGAGAGACACAGCAGATGTTGATACCATTTCACTGTGTCGCACAGAATGTCCCATGTGTTGTCTTACCTTGGTTTCATTTTGTTTGTAGCTGTCGTCATGAAGACAGGTAGGATGCCGTCCTTTGCACAAGCTACAGGTGTGACGGAACCTACACTCTCTTGCGCCATGACCTGGCTTTAGACAGCCATAACACAGTTTGTTGTTTTTAGCGTAGGCTCTCCTGTATTCTAACGTTTCTTGTAGGAAACCTGGACATTTGTGGAGTTGGTGACTGCTGTCCTGACATGACATGCATGGGGTTTTGACCTTTTCCTTTGTATTAGTCTGATTGTTATCGTCTACCACAGTTTGAATGTTAAAGGCACTGGCTTTGTTTCTTTTGTAGACCTTTGTGTTCATCTTGTCGTTGTAAGATTCGGTTGAGTAAAGTGCTAAAAAGGAAGTGACTGGGTTGCAGGCAGTTTCTGCCTCTATGGACATGAATTTGGCAAATTCTTTAAAACTGGGAAATTCCCTTCCTTCCGTGAGACAAGAGGTCACTTGGCGATTCCACCGTGAGACTAACCATTCGGGCAATTTTCTTATCAACTTCTGATTTTCCTCACAGTCATTGAGGATATCTAAACCTTTTACATGAGGCATGGCTTGTAAGCAGGCGTTTAAGAAATCAGAGAAATTTCTTAGTCCTTCAGCATCCTTTCCTTGTATTTTAGGCCAACTGCATAACCTTTCTCTGAAGGCCCGTTGGATGCTAAATGGCTGGCCGTACCTCTGATTAAGTTTGCTCCAAGCATCATTGTAGGCCTCGTCATCACTGCGATAGAAAGTACCTTCTAAACATTTTTGGGCTGAGCCACCTGTATATCGCTTGAGGTAGTGTAGTTTATCGGCAGTAGAAATATTTTTCTTGTCTATTAATGCCATGAATGAGGCCTTCCACTCAATAAAGTCAATTGGATTGCCAGTAAATACAGTGGGCTCTGGCGTTGGTAGTCTGTTTATAGCAATGCTGTCCTGAACAGCTTGTGCCAGACATGATACGTCCATGGGAGAAGATGGAGGAACAGCTTGGTAAGGCAGTGTTGTAAATCGAGGCGAAAGATGATCGGGTGGTACGAGGTTGCGTCTGGACTGTGGAGACCGGTTGTCGGACCCTTCTCTAACTTCTCGGTCATAGGCTTCAAATCTGGCTTGGGCAGCCTTTAAGTCTTTATCAGCTTGCAAATGTGCTAATTCTGACTTATAATTTTCCAACACTCTTTTGTGTTCCTCTTCCAGGACTCTTATCTTTTCCAATTGTTTCTTTTCTTCCAGCAACACCTTATATTCAGCCTCCTTTGCGGCTAAATCTGCCGCTGCCTCGGCTCGCTTGGCTGTGACACTTGAGCTTTTGGAAAGATGACTGACATCAGATAAAGAGTCAAAGATGGACCGGGCATAGTCAGGTTCCAATAGGTCACGCAGGCGTCGTCCTTCATATCCCGCATCATAATCACCATTTATGCCTGTCAGTCTTTCATTTAGGATTTTTATTATGTCGCTTGTTACTGCCACACAGGCATCAACTTTACGCCTTTGTTCTGTATCAGGTGTGTTTTGCATTCTCATGTCATCAAACATTTTCAAAACATCCATTTTTGATCTCTCTAGCTAACTGCTAAATGACTTTCTGTCATCTCATGCTTGAGTTCTTGTCGTGTCTTGCGAGCTAAAACTTTCCACTGTTCATAAAGGTTGGTGAGTTTCCTTTCCCTTTTGCTGTATTCCTCTCTTTGGAATGCTAGCATTTTTTCTGTGGGATTTCGCGCGCGTTCTGACCGCCTGACTTTATCTGAACAGACGTCATCATTGTCATCCTTTAACATCTCGGCAAGTATTTTTTCATTCCTTTGTAAAGTTTCTTTAAGTTGTTGCCTGTTATAACCTTCAGTATTTTGATGAAGCATTTCCCTGCATTCCTGTATTACCTTGTGAAGGGTAGCGATCTCCTCATCCTTGCCACGTGGATTAGCATCCTTTCCCTCCATTTTTTAGCACGTTATCACACTTTATCCTTCAATTCCTTTTTTATCACCACGCCGTATTCAACTAACCGTCGTCTTTCTGTCGTCGTGTTCCTTTCCGTATATGAAAGTCTATGGTTAGCTGTCGAGGTGAAGCTCTTACTGTAACGGATCCCGTAGTGTGTGTGGGCAATGATCTTGACTGCTGGTTAAGTTTATAAATTTATTTCGTTTCTTGCATCATAGTACACGAACAAACTCATGAACCAAACCACCGTAAGAGCTTGTGCCTCAATACGGGTCCATTAAACTTACAAACTTGTTGAAGCACAATTAAGCCGTAATATGCTGGGAACGTACCGTCTCCAATGAGCGTTAAAACCGTACTGACGCTAGTCGGATGGGATGAACAAATGGACAAAAGCCGATAATTATTTTCAAAATAAGAGACCTTACCTTTTAACTTAGCTGTATAGACTTGTATAACAGATATTGTACACAAATTAACAGCAAATAAAATATTCATATTAACATGGATTATGAATAGCTCAAATTATAATTAGGTAATTAGTCCAAATAAACAAACATTTTAGGTGGTTAGTTACAATATATATATAAGCACACACACACACACACACACACGTTCATAAGTGTAATTATCTCCTTGTTTGTAATTTTACAGCAAGCCGCACTGGTGCCAGTAAGTTTGTTGCAGTGCCCTATCCTTTACTGACCTGGAATGCAGCACGAGCTTACTGCCAACAGTTTCACACTGATTTGGCCAGTGCAGTGAACGCAACAGATAATGACGTTCTGCGGACGTTGTCGGCAGCTCAGGGTTATTCCTGGTTCGGACTATTTAGGAATGATTGGAAGTGGTCAGATGGGACCAATGGATCTAATCTCCTGTGGAATTCTGGGCAGCCTGATCAGACTGGACCGTCCTGTGGGCATCTCTATTATGGACTTTTGGCTGACTATCCTTGCAATAACCAACTTTATTTTGTCTGTCACACTGGTAAGTCTTCTCTTTTATCTTTTTTTTAATCCACAAATTTATAATAATCCCTAGTTTCACATTTCTTGCTTCTCTTCAAACAAATGTTTCTCTGTGTAAATACAAATGTCTTTAGCACACACAGGCCAGAGGTGGGGGACATCACTTCGAACTTTTATAAACCTAAGAATTTTTTTGCAAAGCCCGCATTTCGAATGTTTTTGCCCTTTTTAATTGGGGCTATTTAGGTTTTCAATAACTTCGCAATTTTAACCCCCCCACTGAAATAGGTGTCATACCTTAGTGGTCTGAAGCCTACTAAAAGTTACCAAGTTGAGCGAAGCCCTTAAGCCTAGTAACACTACTTAAATCCAGTATTCATAATGCATTAATAACACAATGTACATAGTTTATAACCATACTCGTGTTACACATAACCGTGTTACAAGAAAATGCCATAAGGCTTTATAACACAGTGACAAAATGCATTATAAATTATATATTTTAACTGTTAATTAACTTATTATAGAGACCAGTGACATAAAGCCTTATAACGATTGTGTTAATGAGTGTTTTTCCTGAAAATGCTCATAACTGTTTATAAAAGCTTATAAGGTCTACAGCAATCAGCAATCATTCCATTTTATCAGGGGGTATCCATACTTATGGCCCCCACTGTACATTAACAAAGGCTTATGACAAATGTTTTATAATGCACTTATAATGCATTACAAACACCGGATTCATAGAAACTGTTACTGGAAATGCTAATAATGTGTATTTGTTTTGCAGTTCCTCCTGTAAGAGAACAACAAATAGTAAAATTGCATTTGCGGATCGATACGAGTGTGTTTGATTCCACTGCACAATCAGCTGTTTTGGATCTGGTGAGTTCTATTTACAGGCATAAAATATTGAGTTGATTATTAGAGCAGAAGTTTGGTAATATTTAATATAAAACTTTTTAATTTTAATTTCCTAAATATTTTAAATATATAGGAAAAGTGTATGTTTAGTTTTATTAAAATTCTGTTTATTTTAGAATAATGTGTTTCTAAGGAGCCAAGGCTGCGCAAAAAGATGTGTTTTAATAAAAGTGTTAACCATTTTAAGAAGTGTTTATTCCAACAAATTTTATTCTTGTTTACCTGCGTTGTTACGATATGATTATCAAAAAAAGAAAAATTACTAAATAAAAAAAGTAAAGCCACTAAAGGGATTATACTTTATACAGTATTAGATACTCAACATGTTGTATAAACCATTTGTATTGCCATATAAAATAATTAAGTCTTGGTTATTTTTATTAGATTAAACTGAAACTGGAGGAATTTGACCTGACGACAAACATCACAGTAACTTGGAGAAAGCAACCGAATGGAGACATCTTTGATATAAATTAAAATAAACCATGAGCCATAGGTTGAAAAAAAACATGAATTGCAGATCTTGGGATTTTTTGTTTTAAATATCTGATCTGATTTGAAGAAAAAAAAAAAAACTTGTTTATGCCTATAAAACAACACGGGGAGGGTTTTGATCAACACTTACTGAGGATTAAAAGTAATAGGTTTAAAGAACTAGTTTAGGAATTAAAGAACTAGTGGTTATAAATGTTTCCATGTCCTCCCTGTCCGGTGCTCTAAATCACCCCGTGATAGTGTGTTTGTGTGTGGATGTGTGAGTGAGTGAGTTTGTGCCCAGCGATGGATTGGCGCCCTGTCCTGGGTGTATCTGCCCAGCGACCAAGATGTTCTCCCCTGGATGGGCATGGGGTACCCCCACCGTGACCCCCGTAGAGGAATAAGCAGAAGATAACGGATAGATGAATAATTGGAGGCACGGTGGCTTAGTGGTCAGCACGCTTGCCTCTCAGGTTCAAATCCCAATCTGGGTGAAATTTACATGTTCTCCACGTGCCCGCGTGGGTTGAAATGCTAAATTGCCCCATATAGTGTGTGTTTGTGTGTGTGTGGCGGTGTGAGTGTCCCCCCAGAGATAGATTGGCGCCTTGCCCATCGCCGGAAACTCTCTCCTCTGGATGGGCATGGGGAACCCCTCTCATGACACGAGATCTGAACCCCTGACCTTCAGATTAATAGTCTCCTCGCCCCACCACTGTGTTTACAGTTGGTTCAGTTGGTTCCTGGCTTGCATTTGTCAGAATAAGCTTCCTTGCCTTTATATTTCATTCCACCAAAGTGTTCCACAAGCTTGAGATGATGGTCAGGTGTCCACATACTTTTCCCCCTTCTATAGAATGATTCCAAATTCACCACTTTGAAACTATAATGTAGGTACGTCGTCTTCGAGCCGCCTTCAATATATTATTCAACAGAGGTATTACCGTTATAGATCTATTATTCAACAAGGTTCCTCCCAAAACACATCTTCATTTCAAGGCTACAGATGAAATGCAGAAGTTCACGTCCCGTCGTTCTCACCCTCTACCTCCTTTTTGGCGTGTTCCATCGGAATGCCTTCATATTTTATTGAAAAAACATCCCCAGAGATCGGCGTGGATGGAATCAATTATGTTGCATGTAATAAAAACAATACGGTTTGGATGAGCGTGTGTGGAGACGGAGCTGCAGTGCAGAAGCAAATCGAGTGCAAATTGTGGCCCAACACAAAACCAATTCCGGATTATATAATGCAGCTGCATTTGGATGGCCCGCGGGTGCCAATCCCGAACGGAACCCAGCGATGCAGGATATTAGAGAGATATTGCACATTTAGAACATTTAGATGAATGGAAAGTCTGTAACGTAACATTTAACCGGTTTCGGTCGGAGTGCCGTTCTCATCATTCTGGCAACCGGCCAAAAATCGAGGATTATTATATCTCTGTAAAAATGGACAGCTGGTCTTTATTCCGGATTTGGGAGCGCAGACAGTAAATGGGACGTCAGCGATGACTCGGCGTTACGTCACTGGTTGGACGTTGATGGATGAGAGGACCTCGTCCACTTTCTCTGTTCTGGTTCGTCTCAGAGGCGTTGGAGGGGCTGAGGTCAGACCTCTGTGTGGGTCTGATTGAACGAGTAAATGTTCAGAAGTGCTTTATTTTTTACCTCGGGTCAATACATTTAATCTCCATACAGTGTATGCATGTCATCCACTGGGGGACATTCATGTGGATACAAGAAAAATGGCCTTCCCCAAACTGTTTCTACAAATGTTCAGTCGTCCAAAAACACAGCATTTATATTCACATCTGTGTATAAATCCTAAATGCAGTGTTTATATGTTTACCATCATTTACCTGTGTTTTCTCACATTCACATTGCATAGTTTACCTGTGTTTACCTGTGTTTACCAACATTTATGTGTTTACCTGTGTTTACCTGTTTACCAACATTTATGTTTGTCCTCGTTTACCTGTGTTTACCTGTGTTTACCCAAATTTATCTCTGTTTGTCCTCGTTTACCTGTGTTTACCTCGTTTATCTGTGTTTGCCTGTGTTACCAGTGGATTGGCACATGACATTAGTAACATTAAGTCAAACGTTGCTTTTTATTTGACACTTGTGTTTACGTTAATGAGCTTGGATTATTTTCATGAGCTTGGATTATCCGAAGCATGTTCTTGTATTTCAGTGCAAAGCCCTCACCTTTCAGAGAGCCTCAGTGGAGGAAAGGCATCACGTCCAGTAAGAAAAAGATTAATATGTAATGTGATTGCCTGTGGTTAGAATTTTAAATGGGGGGTATAATGGAGTCTCAGGAGGGGAAGTACCGCAAAGCAAGTCGTTTATCATACACTGAGACGTGTTCAACAAACTGTGAGTTCCGTTTCTTTAATGGAAAAGCAACACAATCGGAAATACAGATGAATAATATCGTCAGGCGTCCGACGGGTTTCACCACGAAACTCCACGAATCAATATTAATATCATGTGCCTTTAATGGTGCAGGTTTTCAGGACGTTCAGATCTCCATGCCGTCCATCCGGTTATTTCTTTCTCTTTTTTACACCTTTAATCATCAGGACAAATGGACCGGTTCTGTGGCCTGAAATGACACCAGAATAAATACGGAGCACTTGGGTTTTATGGCTCGCAGATTAACTTTTCAGCTGGAAGTAATTGCTGTTTTATCAGAAAACGGTCGGAGGGAAACGGTGGAACTGTGAAGAGATAGAAATTAAAACCAGGAGTTTATGATCCCAAAGGTTAGTGTTTATAATTAAAGAATATTTATTTCCCTATTACTCCTAATAATGGACTTTAAAATGAAACTGAAATCGCTTCATTAAGTAAATAAATCTGGCTCGACCTTCGGATGTTCTTGGGTTCAGTTATTTGTTATATATATATATATATATATATGTTGTTATATATATATATATATATATATGTTGCGGTATGGATTTGTCATCTGTGAGCTGAAACACCGATGAGAACTCGTCATTCCAGAGGTGTTGGATGTGGTTGAGGTCAGGTGTCTGTGTGTGGGCTCACACTCGACTCACCCGTCCATGCAGATGGCACAGTTGTAGGTATGTGGTGAAGTAAACCAGCCTTACGTCCTGAAGGTCCTCGGTTTGATTTCCCGTCCCACCAGTTACTATGGTTACCTAAGTGCCCTTGGGCAAGGCACCTAAACCCAATTGCTCCCTGAGGCTGCCCACTCCACTCGGTGTGTGTACATTGCATTCTGCAGGGCAGCGCAATCAGGCTGAAAGAAAAACAGGCCTTCCCCAAACTTTTTACCTAACTGTCCGAACTGCAGCGCTCCGTTTGTGAGGTTAATTCAATGTGGAGAACAGGTTCGCCAACACTCCAAAAAAGTTCAGTGCTGTCCATGGTGCTGATATAAGTAAGCGGTAAGATGCTAACCCACTGCAAGCAATTGATTGCCACTGAACTGTCCATGGTGCTGATACCATTGAGAAGATGCTAACCCACTGCAAGCAATTGAACGCCACTGAACTGTCCATGGTGCTGATACCATTGAGAAGATGCTAACCCACCGCTCGCGTATGTGCTAATTAGGCGGGATCTCGAACCGACCGCTGCATAACGAGAAATTAGGGAACTGTAAATACGGCTCTGTTTTGAAGCCGGAGGTTCGTCGAAGGTCAAGGATGAGCTCAGTTACACAAAAACGCTCAGCGGTAATGACTGCACGGAAGTAAATCGGCTGAAAGTGTTTAATGGGGGAGTTTATTATATTTCCTCCTCAGAGGATTGATGTAAACATCACCTCCATTTGCAGGATGGTAGGTGCTGCAGGCCGCATGGTATGGCTCTGCGATGGCAGTGTAATCAGAGTGAACACGATGTTAATTAATGCACGATGTCTATAAAAAAAATACGACTAAGCTCACAATGTTCACCTAATATCACACGACACCTCGGACCTGTTTGTGTGAGGGCTTATAGAAGGTTAGATGTTATATTAATGGGATAATGGGGTCTGGAGCTGAAGGTTGGTGATTTAAAAAAGTGCCAGTGTGTCCCTGGAGTATGGTACTGAAGCCTCATTACTCTGGCGGTGGGGGGA
>JAOUQT010009607.1:0-12249 GCA_025769995.1 Xyliphius kryptos | reverse complement strand
AGACAGTGGAATGCATTGAGAACAAAATAACATAAAAATTATCAAAATGTAAATGAAAAT
This sequence comes from Xyliphius kryptos, assembly GCA_025769995.1. Classification (NCBI taxonomy): domain Eukaryota; kingdom Metazoa; phylum Chordata; class Actinopteri; order Siluriformes; family Aspredinidae; genus Xyliphius; species Xyliphius kryptos. The sequence continues at coordinate 12,189 of JAOUQT010009607.1, read as the reverse complement.
TATTATCCCATGGAGGTCTGGAGGTTACATTGTGTTGTTTAAGCATTCCCTTTATTTTTTTGAGCAGTGTATATAGTTCATCGGTTTGGGTCCGCAGGAAACAACGTCTGGTTCCGGACTGCGGTCCACCTATTAGTGACCTTTGCTTTACAACGACCAAAAGATGGCTCAAGATGTCTGTCCACCTCTACATTGTTCGACCATGCAACACCCGTGATTGGTGAAGAGAGTGACAAATTAAACATAAATTAATATTTATAATTTTCCTGGTACCAGTTTGTATATAATGTGTGGTGTCAGTAACAGTTGGTATGTGGGTCGTGCAGACATGAATAGCAGAGTGCGGAGGGATTTTAACAAGATTTACACATTTATAATCAAATGGCTGCTTGATTAATGGAGATAAACTACATTACAAACAGATGAGTTGAGGTTGTAATTCTCTTAATTATCAAAGACAAAGTATGAGGATACATTACATGCACAAATAAATATACTGCACTATTTAAAGGTAACAGGAGATAACACTGAACAAATTTCACCGTCTTTATAAACGAACATAAAAATCCAGTAAAAACAACAGCATGACAGAGGTGTAACAGCTACTCAGACTTTAGGAAGGAACCATTTTGACTTGGTTCATCTGCATACAAGCTCACTTCCTGAGTCACTTCAACACAAGTGTTATTTACATACATAATAAAATCATTAACACACTTCATGCATAAATGAACACAAAAAAGTACTTTTCATATCTTTATAAAGTATTTATCACTGTAGCAGCAGTAACTGTGACCTTTGCAATATTGCTAGAATCTGCATGAAGATGCATTTATTCTCCTGTACTTACACAGAGGAGTGTGTCCTCCACATTTAACCCATCTGTGCATCGATACACACACACACACTCATATATACACCCTGAGTGAAGTGAACACATAATGTGGTGGGCAGTCTTGTATATAGCACCCAGGGAGCGATTGGGGTTAGGTGCCCTGCTCAAGAGCACTTCAGCCATAGTACTTGGTGGGACCAGGAATTGAACCAGGGACCTACAGGTCACATGGCTGGATCCCTAACTAAAAGCCTATGATGCACCCACCACCAGGTTTTAGAGTTGGAACAGACCTTCAAAATGCTCTGAAATACACACCTCTTTATGTGAAATCCAGGTGATTCATTCACTCTTACATGTGTAAAAAAAAGCTTTAAGCTCTGTAGGAAAAGTTTGGGGAAGGCCTTATTTTGTCCCAGCATGAAGTGAAATTCGTAGAAAACATGGCTGGGTGAGTTTGGTGTGAAAATCCAAGACACCCTATCGGGACATGATGAGGACCGGAGACAGGTAAGACTGATTTTATTAAAATGTTGTTTTAAATCCAAATGCTAACTGACAGAGCTGCACTCAAGCTCCTGCCTCCAGCCTTTCTCATCTACCTGCACACAGACCGTTAGTTGAACCTCGACTGGCTTGTTAATTACTGTTCATTCCCCTCAGTTCCACCTTTCCCTCTATTCATCCACGCACGGTTTGATTCCAAATAAAGTACTTCCTGTATAGATTCTGCATATCCCCCACACATGCTTGTGTGGGTACATTCCAGGGACTTTGAATTTCCTCACACATTCCAAAGACATGGTGATGGGTGTGTTAGTGGTATCAAACTGCCTCAGCCATTAGTGCACCCATAGGCCCGAGTACCGAATCTGTGTTAAATGGAAAATGCATAATTCCCTTTGAATCCATCAACATTCAGATTAGAGGGTTCATTTTGCTGTAGTTTAATTATACTTCACCTTTTACAGTAGCTGGCTTAAAATTGCTTTATAGATCCCTAAGACCTGAGCCTAGGGAATCGCAGCGATGTATTATTTGTATGTTTAAAGTACACTGTGCAACCTGAATGTACTTTAACATTGAGACCAATAAAAACACGAGAAGTGCCTTCTGGGTGATAATGCCCTAATCTACTCACATCATCAGGTTAAATAAATAAAGAGGAAACTCAGCATTCTATACCCCCTCCCTTTAGAACCCATGCTGTATAAACCAGCACCAGCCTCTGTTCTTGGCTCAGAAGCAGACTTTAATGTCAAGGCCGGGTCTGGACTTTGAGAACTCTTTTAGCTTGTGTACACACTCCTTAGAAAGTTTGTTGTCAAACAACCTGAAACACACAAAATAAAAGTCTTTGACGTACAGGTTTGACTACGATCACAGGGCTAAAGCATGAAGATTGCAATTTCATAATAAGACTCTGGCCTCAACTTTACCAGAGGTATTCCAAACTGGTGTTTTCCATCAGGGCTGCCATCAGGTTCTCTGCCCCGCTGTCCGTTATAAAATTGTCTCGAAGCCTAAAACATCCAACATATTGATTTTATAATTACCACATGGTACCTGGTGGGCTCAGAAATCAATTTGTGGGCTTCAGGACGTCCCCTGTATAAAGAATCTAATGTCATACAGAATTCTGTGGACCTTTGGCTTGTTCTGTAATAACAGACTTTAGGTCCAGCTGCTTTTTAAAAGGCAATTTTTTTTCTGCATTAATATCCATTTATGGTGTCTGTGCAGGTAGAATTAAGACATGGTGGGTAAAGAACATAAAGAAAACGGAATGACATCAATAATCTATTTTCTGGCAGTGTTTCTGATTGTTGCTGATCTGAAAGTTTAATATGAACAGGTTCATGGATCCATTGATTCATCTATCCTGTATTTAGATCTTGCAGGTACCATTCCAACAAAACAGACCCTTTTTCCACCTTCAGGCCAATTTAACAAAGATGGAATTATTTTATTGTTTTTTTTGTATTATGGTACCTTCTGCTTCCAGGACTTTTTGAAGCTTTAAAGTGATTGCATGTATAGGTACATAAAAGGGCAGCCACTTTTCCTCAGTGTCACACTAAAAATATGTTAAATGAAAAAAAATCCTTGTATTGTTAAATAAATAGTTAATATCCAGGTAAATCTGAACATAAAGCCTCTAAACGTCTTACCTGATATCCCTGAGAGTATGATTCGTCTTCAACATTTCAGCCAGACAGGAGGCTCCACTGTCACTTATGTGATTGATTGCCATTCTATTACAAAGGGGGAAAACAGTGGATTAAAAAAATAATAATAATTAAAATCACAATGAGAACCTCTTAATTAAAACAAACAGACATACATCCTGTGGGATATTAACATACAGGAAGCTTATACATTTGTTAGAACCTAAATGGCATTTACACTGGATGCCATTTAGATGAACAGTGATGCAAGGGGTCGCACTGTGACATCACAATAACAAGGTCATGTGATGGACTGTCCGAAATGTTTTGCAATAATTATTCCTGACCGTAGTTAGAATAGGAAACCTGTGGGGGCTTAATAAATAAATCTGGACTTAAAGTTTGGTTTATTTACACAGCCAGCCACCAGAGGTCGACAGTCATCTATTAAACAGCATTATTTAAAATACATTTTAGTCCATACCTGAGGTCAAACACTGTATGGTTGTGTTTAAGACCTTCTGCCAAAATCTTAAGACCCTCACAACCCAGTTCTGTTGCCACTATCCTAACACACACACGCACAGACACACAGCGTCACTGAAAATGTCACATGCATGAAAATCAATTTGTATCATTTATATAAACTTAGTTTTCAGTTCAGTCTCACCATAGCCTCTCGATTTGGCAGTGAGGGCTCCGCAAAGCAAGAGCCAACACTTCTGCCCCTTCTGGACCGAGAGGATTCTGTGCAAGGCTTAAAAAATAGAATACAAAATATTATACACTCATTAGTCATTAAGACAAAACCATGTGAGAGAATTTGAACCAAGCATCACAGTCCATGAAGTCACCTGAGGGTGGAGAAAAGTGGAAGCACAGGCAGCAGCCTGCGTAGCCCCTCAGCATGGAGTCCCTGAGCATCCAGTTTAAGGGTCTGCAGGTCTGGGCTCAGTTGTAGAAGGAAGGCCAACTCACTCCAGTCTCGGCTCTCTGAGACACTCTGACTTTGGTCCTCTTGGGAAAGAAGCTTGATCCAGGCCTTGAGTCGCTGAGCCAGACCAGGATCCTGAGCTTCATATAGACAGTGGCATACATTTAGCTGCCTCTCCGGGCTTAGCCTGGGGCTCTGGAGCTGAGCGTGAAGCACCTGCAAGAGGAACGGTGGCGTCGTGACAGGCAGGGGCACACAAGAAGCCAGGTGAGATCTGGGTTCATCACGGAAGAGTCCGGCCAAAATATAACGCGTCTTTGGCACCAATAAGCCAGATACAAATCTGTAATAGGGGTAGGGGGGGGGGGGGAAGACAAAAATATGAGCATATTACAGATCCTACATCTGTACAAATAAAAATACAAAAAAACAAAGCAGGAACCAACATAAGGCACTCTACCTGCAGAAGAGATCTAGGTGGCCGGACTGGTGGCGTTCTCCCCAGTGTAACGCCTTCTTTATACGCCTACGTAACATATGCTGCGGTCTTCGTACCTTATTGATGACAGATAGCATGCGCTTGTGCATCACGGTCGGAAGCAGACCCACAGCTGACTTGAGACGAAGGAACGGGTCTGAGCCCGAGAACGACTCTAGAACATAGTAGATGGCTGCGAGGAACTCCTGCACGCTGGTATGGATAAAGTGGAAGTTCTTCTCACAGGTTAAAGAGGCTCTGTCCTCCTTGAGGATTTCCACGAGGACAGCTCGGCACAGGTCATCGCAGTCCACCAAGAAAGAGGCCAAGTCGGAGGAGTCGAACAGGAACCGTCTCTCCAGCAGACCCTTAAAGGCCAGAGCACCAAGACAACGGAGTTTCTCCTTGTTTTCCTTCAGAACCCGAGGAGCATCCTGCAGCCGGTTTAGATGCATGCCCTCCACACTGCCTCCACTGTGGAAGAGCACCACAGATTTCAGGAAGCAACAGTAGATCTCAGAAATTGTAGCCGCACGGGAGCACACAGAAGGAGCACCGATTTGTTGAACATTGGACTCAGGTGCAGGGTTCCGCTGACTCGATTTCACTTCTTCAATGCCGTTGTTTGGATTTTTTTCTGACTCAACAAGTGGCAGGGTTTCAGGAAAGAGGAAGGAAGTGCCGCTGTGCAAGGCGGTGGAGACGATCCAGCAGAATGCAGGGATGTGACACATAAGTTGAAGGGGTTTATGGGAAGATACAAAGCCCCATACCGCGGCGGCGGCCTGCCTGGAGCTGCAGTTCTTTTCAAAGTACTGCTGTTGCTGAGCAGGTGAGAACCCCAACACGCTGTAGAACTGGCTAACCAGCAGGTGGGGTATCTTGGCTACAGCATGGGGTCGAGAAGTCAGAAGGATGGTGATGCCAGGCAACAGGTTCCCCTTGATCAGATTGACCACCATAGCGCCCACCGACAGTTCCCGCTCAGGGTCAGAACATTTAGGGGTGTGTTGAAAGTCCAGAGGACAACAAAACTCATCGAGTCCATCGAGAATCAACAGAATCTGACTCTGACTCGAGGTCAGTAATTTCGGCAGAACAGCTTTCAAGTGACTGTAGTGATCAGACAGAAGTCTTTGAAGGCTTTTGGGTTCTGTAATTAGGTTAAGTTCCCGAAGTGTCAGAGACAAGATGACCTTCTGTGTAGCTAAATCTGCAGCCCACTCCTGCACCAGCCGCCTGACTACCGTCGTTTTACCACTCCCGGCAACGCCAGACAGCAGGAACGCACCACCCCCTGAATCCTGATTAACCAGGTTCTGATAGATATCTCTGAATAAGCACATTTCCCCCTGTCCCCTTGTCTCTGCCCTCCCGGCTCTGAACGGATCTCCCACTATCGCCGCCTCGTGCTGAAACTGAATCGGTACTTTGTGCCCCATTTGCTTGGAAAACGTTATATCGGTAAAGCAATCCACTCGAGCAAGTGGGGATGCTCGCCCGCTCAAGCTAAACGCCGGGACATGCTGCCGTGCCAGGATGTCCTTATGCTGTGGAACATGTTCACTCACAGGGCTCTGCGGCGTGAGGCTCACACCATCAGCACCTGAGTAAAGTGTCTGAACGCTGGGAAGCAGATAAAGAAACGCTCGGCACGCCTCCTCTCCTCGACCGTGAAGGACATCCAACAGGGTTCTCATGCGATCACGTTCTCCCAACTGTCCACCACCCTTTATTAAACTGAGGTCCTCCTCCGTCAAAGAGCCCACGTTGAAGAGAAGATCCAGAATGTGGCTCAGGTATTTGCTCCATTTATCCACCAGCTCCACGCGGCGTTCTTGTATCTGCAAACAGCTCGATCCTAAAGCCATCAGGTTTGTTTCAGAAAATGTGGCTTCACTTCTTCATTCCGCGAGAAATCCTTTGTTTACAGCCGAAATCAAACCTGAGAAACAAAAACCAAATAAAACCAAATAAATAAACAAAAAAAAAACATCATGATCCATGGAATTCAGGTGTTTCATTGAGTGTCATCATGAACAAGTGTTATAAGTCAAGCATGTAGCTGGGAATTGTGGGTTATTATATACAACCGGCATGGGGGAACTCCCAGTTTAACCGTGCCCTTTTGCACTGAAATCAGAAATACTGACCAGCCTTCACAAAGCATGCACTAATCCCAAACATGTACATGATGCTCTATCCCTGCTACAGTGAAGGGCACAGCTCGTGCCCCTTAGGCAATGTTTTTTCTAAGTGGCTGGAAAACAGGGGTTTTCCTTAATGTCACAGCACGGTCTGTGCAGCAGTGTCAGAACCTCAATAATACGCACTTGATTTTCTTTTTTGTGAAGCATGCATACACCCTCCGGAGTTAATGTTCCTGCATATGTACAAAAAAAGAGTAGTACCTTCTCTAAGCACTGAGGATCCAGGTTTGAATCCCAATCTGGGTGGAGTTTCCATGTTCTCCCCATGTCTGCATGGGTTTTTTCTGGGTTCCTTCCACAGTCCAAAAAATTGGATTCAAGGTAAAATTGACAGCTCTGAAATTTCCTTAGATGTGTGTGAAAGTGAGTGCCAAACAATAGATTAACGCTTTGTCCTGGGTGTATCTGCCCAGTGCCTGAAACTTTCCCCTCTGGATGGGCATAGGGAGCAATCATAATGAATAAATATTTATTTAAATAAAATCTTTTGGTTTTCCATCCCATGTGTTTGGTTCCAACACATTTAAAAATGTCATTATTGGCCATAATGAAGGATTTACACCCTAAAGAAATCTGTCTAATCTACACACACAGAGCGCAGTAGTCTGTCCCTTCCTAATTCATCCTTTCACGCTCCTCTATATAACTCCAAACAAAGGAAAGACACCATTATTCGTCCCACAGATGACATTCAGCTGCACCTCACTCAAGGACCTTGATTTCTTTTCTCCACCCGCTATTCACAAGTGCAATTCGGTCATGACCTCGTACTGCATACACTTTTAAAATGTATTTGGGGGAAACCCAGGGATAGGTATTTGAAACGTGCCTCCTCATGTACAGAAGGGATATGAAATAAAGAGTTTAAATTAATGTTAATTATTACTGGATTAATAAAATCTTTTTTTGTAAATACAATTAAGCTTCATCTTTCTAAAAAAAATTAGAAGTTGTACACTTTAAGGTCAAAGCAATTATATGTATTTATTTCAATCTTTATAAAAGTAATCATGGAGCATGAAATGTCAGTCTGCTTCAGCAATTGTTTTCGTGCAGGCACATTCCAGACCACCGCCGCCACCTCCCTCCCTCAACCTCAAACTCCTGATGATAAGGAAGCACGTCATTGTCACACCACCAACATCTCATACCAAAGCAGAAACTTGTGCAGCTGAAAACCCAGAGGAAGGTGTTCACTATGACATGTTTAATGAGCAAAGCAGTAGGCCTGGTTTTGCTTGGAAGATTCTGCTGGACGCTGTTCGGCATAACATGTTGGTTGTGACAGCAAAGATGCTTCATTGATCATCAGGAGTTTGTGGTGGTGGGGCATTAGAGTAGAGCTTTGTCGCAGGAGTGTTTCATGCAGGTACAGTCTTCCTATTCTGCCCCATGTTGTTTTTGGATCTGAGCGCAGTGGAGTTTGTTTGTAGCACAGTACAGTATATTGGATGGGTTTAGAAGGAAGGTGGCACAGCGATGTTGTATCAGGAAATGAGAGTGGAGGAAGGCAGCAGTGGCGGGCTAGAGTGCGTCTGAGCAAAAACACTGATTAACTATGTTTATTATAGTAAACAAACCCATTTCCCACTATCCATCCATCTATTTTCTTCTGCTTATTCCTCTACTAGGGTCACAGTGAGGTTGTTCCCGAAGGAAACCCACGCGGACAAGGAGAGAACATGGAAACTCCACCCAGATCGGAATTTAAACTGGGAACCCCCAGCCCTGAGAGACAAACATGCTAACCACTAAGCCACCATGCCACACACATCCTAGTTCTCGTTTATTGGAGTTAGATTCTCGACTTTTAATTTAAATGTTGACCTCATAAAAAACCTACAGTTTTCTCTCATCCTCTCGTTTTGAGATCCACCTACAGAGAAGGGACACCCAGTACCGACCTCATGGAAGCATCCATTTGTTCTTCCAGTAATGCCGTGTTTTGTTGTAGTTTATTATATTTATGTATTTATATTTATTATGGCTGCACTACTGTTTTTAGAGCCTTAATGTATATTCTGTGCAATATTCTCTTCACCACTGCTAATAAAATGTCTTTTGTCCTTTTTAAATAATTTAAATGTAGTCTTGATATTTAAGATTTTACATTTATCTTTTATGTAAGCAAAGATGGATTGCTAATCAATTTCATTGTACACCGTGCAATGACAACAAAGAAAAGTGCAGTCGGATTGCTTTATGCGTAATTTCTGGAAATGGATTTGGGATTGGGAAAGGAATGAAGTTTTGGATTAAAAAATAGAATAAAAAACAATAAAAAACAATAATAAAATCACAGTCTTGCATATGAATTTATTTTGGACCATATAAAGTAAAATAGTAACATTTTTACATTTCTTTTCAACACAAATATCTAATCGTCCAATTGCATGGCTGCAACTCAATGAATTTAGGCATGTGCAACTTGCTGAAGTGCAAACTGATCATCTGAATGGGCAAGAATGGTCATTTAAGTGACTTTGAATATGGCATGGTTGTTGGTGCCAGACGGGCCGGTCAGAGTATTTCAGAAACTGCTCATCTACTTGGATGTTCACACACATCCATCTTTAGGGTTTACTGCTAGCTATTGTTGTCTGGATATTTTCTCTGAATGAAAAATGGAAATGCCTTGTCGATGTTGTAGATCAGAAGAGAATGGGCAGACTAGTTCGAGATATTAGAAAGGCAAAAGTATAAAGACGACTGGTGTCATTATTTATGAGCATACAGTACATTACTATGGAACTAAAATCAGGGTTATTTATTAAACTGCACTTTTGCATGATAGTTGATGGTGGCACTACCATTTTTCCTTTTAAGGTATATGATGCACATGTCACGTTGTTGGTACTACCATGGCAAAACAAAGTGCCATTCTCACAATGAGAAGACAAATGGGAAACCGTCTCTTCTATAGCAGAAGGTGCAGCTTCATTTTCCTAGAGGCTGTTTGTGCCTGACAAATGCTGAAACAAGTGAGAATGCAAAACACCGTCAGCTGAGAGCGACTACAAATAGTTTAATTTGAAGGAAATTCTCAGTTTCGTGCAACCTAGAAGCTAGCGACCTAGCGTACATCTATCGTAACGCTGATACCTGGGTCGAATAAACAGATAGTTTGAAACGGCTAATTTTGAAGACATTGCGTTCTCAAGGACTTGAGAGGATTTGATGCACGAGATGATTTTACTGTGCAAATCAGAGGATTTAGAGCATCATTAGGGACAAAGGGCCGGAGTCAGTTCTCATCACATGCTAAATAGCGTTTAAAAATACAAGAACTCCTTTATGATTCATTTTCTTACACATAGACGTATTAATATGTTGATGACAAAGACCACAACAAAGCTCTAAACCAGTAGACGTGTAGCAATCAATTATAGTACTGCAGAAGGAAAAAGAAGTTGCCTTTGATCTCTCTCTGTGACATCACGCACTCTAACTTCTCCCATAGGATTGTATTTGGTGATTTTTGAAGAGCGATTAAAAAGTGAAACGAGTGGCATCACAAGTAATTAAAAAGACGGGTCTGGGTGTGCACGGGTCTGAATTTATGGCTTAAAAAAGGGACTGAGGTTATAACAATCCCATTCAAAATGGATGCAGATTGTTATTTTTTTAAATTTATTAGAAGTTAAAAGATGGACTCCAGTTATACATCAGTCAATAACAAGAGTATGTACAGTGTTTGAATCATATCTGTACGTTAAGTGGACTGAGCTGCAAATGACTGGAAGAAGCATCATCATCATAATAATAATAATAATAATAAGAAGAATAATGAGGAATAACAATATAGCGCTTTTCAAGCTCAAATATAGGCGAGTAGTTTGGAGGAAACTAAATGAAGCCTACATCATTTAAAGAAGAACTTTTCAATCACTAGAACGTTTCTCATTGTCACAATTTCTGCATTTCAGACGAACTATCCGGCGACGAGAGCGCCGAAGGCTCAGATGAAGTTTCCACATCTTCCGAAGTGAAAGAGGACCTTCAAATTGGCTCTAAAGCTAAAATCAAGGGCCGGCGCATGCGCACGGCGTTCACGCTGGACCAGCTGCACGTGCTTGAGCGCAGCTTCCAGAGCAGTCACTACTTGTCGGTGTTTGAGCGCCACGTCATCGCCAAGGCCCTGGAGCTCTCCGAGACGCAGGTTAAGATCTGGTTTCAGAACAGACGCACCAAGTGGAAGAAAGAGAAAGAGGGACGAGAGCTGGAGGAGCTGTACCACTCTGCGACGATGGCACCGGTGGTCATACCACCCACGCTGCCACACAGTACCGCCTCCTGTAACCGGACGAATCCGGTACATTACTACTCAGCACAGAACTTTCTGAACACATATCACACACTTGCACTGCTCTGAGATCAGAGTCAACTTGCAAAACAACTCTTTGAATTGATTCTTTTTTTTTTTTTTGGAAAGACTGAAGTGAAAATATTTGAAGCGTACATTTATTTGCTCCTTTTTTGATTTGGAGTCTGTATTTCATTGTTTGCCAGTGATAGGCTAACAGGTGAAAGAAATGGGTTTACATGGTGTTTATTATTAGTAGTTAGCAAATAAACTAGTCTTAGCTTCACTGGCTAAAAATGAAACAAATGCAAATTTCCTCTTGGGCATAAAAACTAAATTCTCAAAGTAGGCGCTGTATAATTAATCTGGGACGTTTTTGTATCTTCAGGCGGCTAGTAATATATCTCGTGCATATGAGAAGATACATCCCAATTTTTTACTACATCATTATGTTCCTGTGATGTGGGACAGAGCAACGTGCAATGTCCCAATTAACTCGAATTTACCTGAAGTTTGGATGATGCTCTCTGGGGTACAATGGACATTTGCATAGATTGATTTCCTTAAAAAACAAATCAGTAAATAAGTCGTGACGCCATGGGCAGTTTGTTAAATGCGGAGCAGAAGTTGACCAGCCCGATCAAGCAAGGCAGCTAGAGCTCAGCTTCCTATGTATTTAAATAGCATGTAATATTTATGATTTTTTTTTTTTTTATTGCATATTTATTTCACATTCTTTTTATTAGGTTTGTAATATTTTGCAAGGGGGTTTGTGCAAATTATTTCTTTTATAAAATAAAATGTAATATTATATATTTGTGCATTCAGATGTTACTCATTTCATAACCAAATGACCTTAAGATTCCTTTCTGAGTCTGGTTCCTTTCAAGGTTTCTTCCTCTTATCATCTCAGGGAGTATTTCCTTGCCGTTGTCTCCGCCTGGCTTGTTCATTACGGATTACAGATGAACCCTGTTTAAACTATTTAATAATATCCTGTGTTTCGTTTCTGAAAAAACTTCATTGTGACAATGTTCCATTGTAAAAAAGCGCAATTTAAATAAAGATTAATTGAATTGAATTGAATTTGCTATTCAAGCTCATTTAAAACTACATGATTTAACAAAATAACGATAATAATAATAATAATACATATCACCTACAGGGGTTAGACAATGAATCTAAAACACCTGTCATTTTAGTGTGGGAGGTTTCATGGCTAAACTGGAAAAGCCTGGTGGCCAATCTTCATTAATTGCAC
>JAOUQT010009597.1:0-12249 GCA_025769995.1 Xyliphius kryptos | reverse complement strand
CACACACACACACACACACACACACACACACACACACACACACACACACACACACACACACACACACGCACACGTCACCAGGGGCCTGTTCTACAAAGCGACCCAACTCAGAAAGCCGGGATTTTCAGGACGTCTGGCTTATTTTGCTCAAAATCATTTCCACGAAAGAGGCTAGCGCTTAGCCTTTTGCTCAGTTACTAGAGCAACATATACGTTCGAACCATTCTGTCCTTTGGAACATATTTTTCTTGTTAAATTGATCTAAACCGTTTCTATTGGATGAGCCGTGTGTTCTCATGGTCTCACCGGCTGGAAACAAAGTGAAGGAATATAGTTCCATCCAAAATATTGTCCATTTTACAATTAATTTAAGTGCATCAGATGATTTTTTTTTAAGGAAGGCTTATTTTGCATATAGTTATATTATCAGCAATTCTCACTCCTCTGCCTAAATATCCTAGTGTTGCCACCAAGAGGCGACTTCAGGAAGCTGGACTAAATGCCAGAATTGCCAAGAAAAGTTAGGTATGGGTAGGTAGGTATATGAGGTATGGCTTTTTCTTGGCAATTCTGCTAATGAAGTCCAGCTTCCTGAAGTCACCTCTTGAATGTTAATGCTGACACTGGTGCTTGACGGGTTCCATTTAGTGCAGCTATCAGTTGACAACCTTTTTCTCAAACTGCATGCGTTTAAGATATTTATGTTATTACACATTTGTGCATTGGGGCCTTTGTTAGAGCCAGTTTGTCACTCTTTGAAGGGAGTAGTTAACAGCATGTTAAGATATATTTTCACTTTCTTGACAATATCTCACATCAAGTAGCGTACATTCCTTAATACAACAATGAACTGACCGGTCTTTAAAGAAGATGTTTTTTTCTGGCCATTTAAGCCTGTAAGCAAGCCAACAACTGTTAATGCTTCAGATACTACACTAATCTAGAATGTTACGCTCCCTTTTATGCTTACGTATTAGTACAAGATTTTTCAGCTGTGCATCACAATTTAGCAAGGGATTCCTAGATGTGTGTAATAATGTTAATGTAAATGGAAACTTGCAACGTATTAGCAATAAATACAGTTTTGAGAGCAGATTAGCTTATGGTGGTTGAAAATTTTTGTTGAGAAGTATTTGCACTTTGAGAACCTATTATATAGAAAAATAATACAGAAGAAAAATTTAAGCAAAATAAGTATTCAAGCACTTCTGCTTGAATCTGTGAAGATAGCCACCAGTGGTGATCACAGGGGTCAGGACGTTCAAAACGATAGGAAGTAAATTTATTTATTTATTTTAATTTTAGTTTTTTTATATTTTTAAATAAAGTATTAATTAGTTTTGACATATAACATTTGAATATCGCAACATTTTTAATAATGCAATAATACATATTTTTTTTTATACCAAACATATAAGGGCAGACTGAAAACCCTAGGACTGGTTAATTATGCTAACAAAAATCAAAGAATTATATTTTTTAATAATAAAATAATGTTATTGAAGAGTATATTACTCTTTATAAAACGTAGTTGGTGTAGTCTAGCTCTGATATTAACAATAACCCACAACTCTGACCACTTCACATTCGTATAAATGTGCCATGTAAGTTTTGTGTTCTTTTATTTGGCCACTAGGTGGCAGTAATTGTTATAGGAACTGGAAATATTTTACTTGCGGTCATGGTTCATTTTAAAAGACGAACTGGATTGTGAGATGGAAGACGAGTTTATTAGTGATTTAGCCTTCAGTCAAAGCATTTATGAATCAAACCTTGTTTTTTATTACGGTGTTGGTAACCAAGCAATAAGGCACGAGGGCGTGTGTATTATTATAAACAAACCACGGGAACGTTAACACCCCTTTCCCATGTTTTTCCACAATATATGCCTGCTCGTGCCTTATTGCCTTTATAAAATGGTTATTCTTGTTACAATTTTATAAATTAATTGACCCATTAATTCCTCCCTGTTTCACTAAAAATATCTTAAACAATGCTCCAGTTCTGAGTTTTAAAAGTTGACATTCCCACTGAACAGTTCGAAAGCTTCCTTCTGACTGATCAGTTTATTCAGGTTTCTCCCTGGTTCCTCAAAAAATGTTTCAATATCTTGTAGTTTTTGGAGCGATAGGATCCGTGTGGTGATGGCGGCGGCGATGGCAGGTGACTGGCAGATGCTGTGTACCACACGGTGCCGGATTTTCCGATTGGGCTCAGTTATTAGGAACCCAGCGCTGATTGGAGGGTCCTGGTTCATAGTTCTTTCCTTCACGTTGTTGCGTAGGTAGGAGGCATAAAGCTGGATTAGATTTGCCAACCCGGTCCTGTAAGACAGACGCAGAGCCTCAACAGAACCCTGGGGAACCGAGAATAAGCGGACTCCATGGATCCTCATGTGCAAATGCACGGCGGCACCATTGATCCATTGTTTGACAGCTGCGGTGTTTATTTGCTGCTCCACTGTGATTCTCTCATAAAGTTCAATGAGTGAAAGCTTCAGCTTCTGATCGTAGACATCCGTTAGATCAGCCATCGCTTCTCTGTCGTTCATGCTATATGGAACCAGTCGTAAAAACTCTCGGGTGATATTTGAGACTTTAGAATCAGAATCTGATCCGAAAATCCGCTGGTGCCAATGTGCGGTCTCTGTGTAGGTTCCACCGAACACCTTAGCTACGAGCGTATCCAAAAAGAGGGACAATGCAAGAGCCACGACTCCTACGCCTCCAAATGGCACAGTGGCATTTTGACCCAAAACTGAGGTCAGGTTATGATCCAGGGTGGCGAGTTGCTGGCTTGACAGCTGATCCTGGATCTTGCTGTAATGACGATTCAGAATGTAGCTTGAATTTAGAGATAGGAAATCAGACAAGGTTCCGTCAAGCATAATGTCTGGAACAATCCCACCAGTCTGCCCCGCTGCGAAAATGGCATCAATGGTTTCAGGGGACGGACTGCACGCATTGTTTCCCATGTTGGGCTTCTGAATCCTATGAACCTCCAGACTGTAGATGAGGTTTAAACGGATTCAGAACAAACACAGAGTCTAAAGTACTGCTCCAATATTTACTCTAAAAGTTGCATTGCAATCACGACCTCACAACACTAGCCCATGACTCCCGGACCTCCTGCTTTAACCAATTACAACCTATTCTAACCCAAAACACCAGGGAGCGCTGTGTCCAGGATCCTTTTGGTCATAAACTAATTGATATTTATTCTTTAAGTCACATTAGACACAAATTAGGTGACTTGTCCTTTAACACCGCCACATGGGTGACGTGAAAACTAGAGCTCGGTTTTTAGACCCAAATGTGATTTATTACAAAACACAAACTGGGTTTGCAAACAGGTAGAACATTACAAAAAAATGTATAAAAAGTATTTTTACAAACAGCACAGACCAAAACCTCAATCTTCATATACATGTGCAGGAAGGATGACATCACTGTTTCATATAAAACGGTACAAAACGGGTTTTGCTCCTCATCCATTTCTCGAACCAATGATCAAACACGAAATTGAATTTGCCCAAAAACAAAGTCTCAAAACAAACAAATAATTTACCTGTACAATAAAACAGACCGAACCCAAAATTACGACAAGTTCCATCCTACTTCACCAGGAGAGAGCAAGAGGTATTGCACTAGAGATCATGCGAGCGTCAGCGGGGGAGGTGGGGAGTGGATCATGCAGCATGCAATCACCTGACGAACAGGGAACCTGCTATACAGATCAAAGTAGCACCATTTAAAAAAAAAAAAAAAAAAGAGCGAGATACAGTTCTCGCAGCAAGATTCGGTAAAACAAACACTAAAGATACTGGAAAGGCGATCAGGCATCAAGGCCGTTTCACCGCCAAGCTTAGAACACAGAATGCATAAGAGAACCTTAAAACACAGTTAACATCAAGTACCATTCTGTACAGATCATCTGTCTTCTGTAGTTTAAATCCAGGTGGATGAAACAGGCATCAATGCAAACATGATTATGGTGTGGGGGGGTAAAGAGATCAAACGTAAACATTTTCTCAGAAATCTTACGGATTAATAACCACAGTCACAGGCTTTGGAGGGATAGGATTCAGCTTAAAACAAATACATTTGGTGAAAACTCTACATAGCAATCATTTAAAGGCATTGGGCGGAATGAAAAGCAAACGAGGCTCAGAACCCGGTTGGAAGTGCAGTGAGGGGTCGAGGCGCACGCTCTGCTTCAGTTACGGTGGTTAACTAAACAACTAACAACAAATCTACAGCACAAGTGGTTTAAACTACACACACCATGTCGACTGACCTACAACATCCACATGATGTGAGTCTACAAACATAAACTACTAATTCCAAACCCCCGCTGTGGATCTGAAAACCAATGAAGAAAAAAAGTAGTGGATCCCAAAAACTCTTATGTAATAAACCCAGTGTTGGAGGGAGTGAAGCTTTACAACTAACTGAGCAACAATACTGTTAATATTAAAACAAAATCCAAGATTATATTTGATTAGCTTTTACATAATCAAAGAACTCGCAAGCCCCTCATCCCGTTGTGTGGTGGACCACATCTGCACGTTTTTCGATCTGTCTGAAAATAAAAAGTTAATAAAAAAGTGTCTTTAGTTTGATGTTCTTCGGGT
Source organism: Xyliphius kryptos (assembly GCA_025769995.1). NCBI lineage: Eukaryota > Metazoa > Chordata > Actinopteri > Siluriformes > Aspredinidae > Xyliphius > Xyliphius kryptos. Next base: position 7,616 of record JAOUQT010009597.1, on the reverse strand, counting down.
TTGTTCATAATCACGGACAATCTACCACATTAAAAAAATTATGAAGGTTTCCTATAAAAATTGGACAAAATGCATTTATCAATTCCAAATGACACCAATTTGCATTTTAAGCAGCAGGAGTACAGGGTAAGGAGGCAAGACCTGGGCCCTGCAGTAGGGGCAGGAACCAAGCCCCTAGTGGTGGTACGAAGGCGGGAACCCGGCCCCCTTAGGGGGTACGCGGAAACAAATCGGCACGCAGTGACTTAAAGCAGCATGCAGTGACGTGAGCAGGCCTGGCACGAAGTGACAGAACCGACCCACGTACACGACCACAGGTTCCATCACTTCTCCTTGGACTTTACATTCCTCTGACTCGTTCTCGAAGATTCTTTAGAATCGGCGTCATGGCCTTTAAAATCTGGCACTGCAGTTGACACTCTTTCAGAGAAGCAGGCACTTTCGGACCCCGCTTTGCCCCCCTGACACAGTTCAGACCCCCCTCCTTCTCCATCCGTGTGAGAATCTACACTTGCGTTCTTCTCATCGTCCTCATCCTCCGAACATGGTTGCCAGTCCTCCAGTTCCTCGCTCCCAGAGCCCTGCACTGCAATCTGAGGAACCAGCGGAACCCGCCTCATGGTTCCCTCCTCCCTGGATAATGCGTCGGACACCACCCATTCCACCGTGTGCTTGGACCTGACGTCCCCAGTCGCTGCCCTCTCGTCCGGCTCGTCGAAGCTCACCTCCTGCACGGCCTCCTGCTTTTTGAAGGAGTCCCGGCGCTCCGACAGGTTGAGTTTGCGCATCACCACAATCTGACCGGCAGAAAACCCACAGAGTCTGCTGTGCTCGGAGCCGTACTGTGACTCGGGCTCCGCATCCCCCCCTACGTCGCCATCGCCATCGCCATATGGAACCTCCAGTGTGTGCCGTCGCGGGCCGGGGCTTTTCTTCTCCCCGTGGAAGATGCCCGAGAGCTTTTCTGCAGACTGCACTCTTTTCAGCAGGGGGGAGACAGGAAGCTCAGTGCTACGTGGTCGCACCCCGTGCCGTACAATGGTGGGCGGGGAGAGTGTTTTTCCGTGGAAGGAGTGCAGAGTCTTGGTGATGCTGGGTAACGGGGAGGAGTGCTGCGGAGACAGGGCCTGTGCAGAGGTGGATGCGGAGGAGGTGGTGGTACAGGCCAGAGGAGAGGGAGGGATGCTGCTGGTGGACTTGCGGCGGCCAACTATGTTGAAGCGCTGGGCACTCAGTTTGGAGCCGAGACCATGAAGAGAGCTGGGACGCATTTGGATGGCTGGAGAACTTGGCGAGCTGGAGCATGAAGAACCAGCCTGGTGAAGGGTAACCTCTAAAAATGACAACAACATGGCAGTTAGATAGAGGAAATTGGATGCAGACTAGGAACCTAGGGGGTGACTAGGGGTGGTAGCTCAGTGGTTATGGTGTAGGACTGTCAATCTGAAGGTTGGGGGTTCAAATCCCAGGTCCACTGAAGTTACCAATGTGGGTTCTTGAGCAAGACCCTTAACCCTCATTGCTCAAGGGTGCTGTATCAACCCTGTGTTCTGACACCAACCAAGTTGGGATACTTGTAAGTCGCTTTGGATAAAAGCGTCTGCTAAATAACTTAATTATTATTAATTATTAGGAACCTGGTTGAGGTCATGCTTTGTGTAGTGACTGTGATACACGCAGCAACAGCGAGACATTGTAACATATATGTTCAGGACATATATTGAACATTACATCAAACAGGACGGGATAGAACCCAATCATCAATGTTAAAAGAGACAATAAATCCTGCAAATCCATATGGAAGTTACCTGAGGTGTGGTCTGGGATAGGACTGCGGCAGGGTGTGGAGGGTCCAGGAGACAGGCTGTGGGTGGGGGAACCAGGAAGACTCTCACTGGAGGAAACAGAGTGATGGAGGCCAGAGGAAAAACTGCGGCTGCTGTGCATCACTGTGCTCTGTCTGGATAGCTTCTTTAAAACGCTGCGGCGTCTGACAAAGAGAAATCAATTATTAGAGTCTAGAACCTCAAACTGTAATGATGAGATGGGGGGCAGGGTTTCCTGACCGGTCCTGATTATCCTTCCTCTTGCTCCTCTTGCTCCGGCGCGCCATCTTCCCTTTGTAGCTGGTTTTGCGTGCAGGTCCAATCTTTATTGTTGTGTCCTCAAGGGCAGTTGTCTGTAGCGCCACCTTATTACCACTCTGAGAAAAAGGTGCAGAATCCGACAGATTAAACTCCTGCAGGTTACACCATAAACCTCATGAGATAAATATATTGATCATCTCACCTTAAGAAGGAGCTCCATCATCTCCGTGTGCACAAGTCCCTGCACCGATTCTCCATTTACGTGTGTGATCAGATCCCCTGTTCTGAGACCAGCCTCATGAGCGGGACTGCCATCCTCCACCGTCTGCACAACAGGTAGCACAGACATCATTCCTTCATATTCAGGTGTTTAAGCATCTGACTGAATGGTGCAGTAGCTCTGGGGTGTGTGTGTGTGTGTGGGAAAGTTTTCTTACCGCCACCATGTGATGAATGGTGTAGATGTCACTTTTGCCCATGTAAACACGGATGGTCTGCAGGGTGAAGCCATACTTCTTACCCGAGCTGTGTATGAAGATGGGGGGGCGCAGACAGCTGAGGCTCAGAGAGAAGTCTCGATTTGGAGAGGAGTCTCGAGATGAGGGGTTGGAGGAGATGGAATGTGGGGAGATGGGGCTGACCTGCTGACATCCACTCGTATCATCTATAAAGATACAAGGGTAAACGAATTAGCAGATTCAAATAAAGTGTTTTGATTTAATTTGTTTGGAATCAAACTTTAAAAAAAGCAGTAGTTTGTAGGTAATGCTATTCCCCCTCTCTATAACATACACTATATCACCAAAAGTATTCGCTCACATGCCTTGACTTACATATGAGCTTAAGTGACATCCCATTCCTAATCCATAGGGTTTAAGATGACATCAGTCTACCCTTTGCAGCTACAACAGTTTTAACTCTTCTGGGAAGGCTGTCCACAAGGTTAAGGAGTGTGTATTTTTTTACCATTCTTTTAGAATCACATTTGTGAAGTCACACACTGTTTGATGAAAAAGCCTGACTCCGCTCCAATTTTTATCCGTTCTATCGGGTTATGGTCAGGACTCTGTGCAGGCCAATCAAGTTCATACACAGCAGACTCTATCATTCATGTCTTTATAGACCTTGCTTTGGGCAGAGTCAGCTCCAAACTGTTCCCACAAAGATGAGAGCATAGAATTGTCCAAAATGTCTTGGTATCCTGAGGCTTTTAGAGTTTCTTTTACTGGAACTAATGGGGCAAGTTCCCACTGCATCCAACGCTTTGCATTGCACTTGGTGATGTATGGCTTGGCTGCAGCTACTTGACCATGAAACCCATTTCATCAAGCTCACTGCACACTACTCTTGTGTTAATCTGAAGGCCACATGAAGTTTGGAGTTCTGTAGTGATTGACTGCAGAAAGTTGGTGACCTCTTTGCACTATGCGGGTCAGCATCTGCTGAACCTGCTCTGTCAGTTTACATGGCCTTCCCTTTTGTGGCGGAGTTGCTGTCGTTCCTAAACACATCCATTTTCTTTTAAAACAGCGGACAGTTGTACTGTGGAATATTTAGGGGTGAGGAAATGTCACAACTGGATTTGTTGCTTCAGGTGGCATCCTATTAGATCCACGCTGGAATTCACTAAGCTTCTGAGAGCGACTCATTCTTTCATAAATGTTTATAAAAACAGTTTATGCCTAGGTGATTTATACATCTGTGGCAATGGATGTAATTGGAACAGCTGATTCTGATCATTTGAATGGGTGGGCAAATAATATTGGCAATAATGTATAAGAGTTTAAAAATGCCAAATTTTTAAAGTGTGAACATGTTTTTTTGTGTCTGCCCTGCAGGAGTGGCAACCTATTTGTCCCCCCCAAATGTTAAATAAATTAGAAAAAAAATGTCCTGAGGCATGTGGAGCTTCTCACCGGGGGTGATGATCAGAGACAGAGTCGACACGGAGGCAGATTTCGGCACTTTACCCCCTGGGGAGAGATGCTGTCTGTCAGGAGTCTCGAGCTGGTTGCCGAAGCATCGCTGACTCCCGTGTTCCCTTGGAGATGAGTGCTTGGTTCCTGTACTGTTGCTACGCAGCCTGATTCTCCTCAAGTTGGAAACAACCACGTCAGCTGAAAAAGTGAATGAGAACATACAAACTTACGGTTCCATCTGAATTACATCTGATGTCCTTTATTCTGATTTAGAGATGAATCAGTCGTATCAAATACAATACATATTATTTCAGGGGTGTCCAAACATTTTGCAAACAGGGCCAAATTTGATAAAGTACAGATGTCCTGGGCCAACAGAGTCTTCTGACATTCTGACACTTATAAAATTCTGAAAATGTTATAAAATACACACCGTTCTAAAACTTTATTTATGAACAACAATTTAATTTGTTTTATTTTTTTAGAACCAATGCACTGCTTAAATTTAATACATGTTGAATATTTATAACAAGAAAACACCAAATACAACTACAACCCTCTCAACTTTTATCTCAACCCCTCAACAAGCAATTGCACTTCCAAAATTGTGCTAAATTGGGATACTTGTAAGTCACATTTGATAAAAGCATCAGCTAAATAACCAAATGAAAATATTATTCAATCAAATTTTACATCCTTATTGTAGTGTAATTCTGACCATGTATTTACTAAACCATTTTTCAAAACAAACATGCGTCTCTCCACTGGTATTAGTTCTGTTTGTTTAAAAAGTGTAAATATTACCCCACCTTCTCCCATACTCCTCTGGTCTTCCAGATTGCTTAGAAGATCACCAAAATAAATAGTCTAGGACTAGGCAAGATCTTAATTATGGACATTTTAGACATCATGTCATGTTTTGGTCCATAAATCTTGAAGTTTTTCACAGGGAAATAAAACATAGCATTATTGGATTAATTCAAATACTTGAGGAAAAAATTTCATATGGGTTCATAAGAAACATTTGGGTAACCTTAATCCAGATTAGTTTTAGATCCTTGCTTCTTTGGTTAAATGGATGAATAAATTTTGCACAGGTGAAAATGGAGCCATGACCACCTGTTCAAAACCAAACCATGGAGGGGCCCTTTAGGGCGTAGTGTCCAGTAAATCTACTGTTTGAGATTAAAGGTATAATCATAAAACAATATTATAGGAATATAGGAAGTGTTAACCCCCTCTTTATCCACAGGTCTTTGTAGTTTATATGATGTATTTGTGTGTTTTTTTACCATCCCAGAAAAAAGTCTTTAAATTATCTTCTCTTATCTGTCCCACTGAAGACTCCAATGTCCTATTTTAAATGGCTTGACAGGATAACAATTTCAGTACACAATTCATTTTTATAACATTAACTTTTCCTACTTTTCCTAATGACAATTTAAGGGCTGCCCACCTACCGACAATGACAATTTTCCCCAGACTAAATCCTTTAACTAATAAGGGAACACAATATTTAGAGATTTAATCCCATGCTTGGGCCATTTAAATAGCCCTAGTTAAAAAAAATATAGTAGGGTAATATACTGGTAATGGGAACGCTCCCGACTTTGCAAGAAAAAAAACCTTCCTGTTATGATTTTTTTTTAGGAAGAAACCTTGGGAGAACCAAGGGTCAGTGGGGGACTTGTCCTTATTGAGCAGGCGGGCAGAATCTACAGATTGTGTAGAGATCAGGTGTCTGGATTAACACGAGTAATACTGCAACGCCATGAGTCCAATAGAATTTCAGGTTCCATCAAGAAATCATCGTATCCACAGTGCTCTGGCAGTGCCATAGAATAATAATATTGGGAGATAAATTTTACAGTCACCAGGATCTTTAACCATTTAAGGAACAAGATTTAACAAAGCCCATCTCATAAAGAGTCCATTAACCATCTCTGATCAAGTCAACTTGGGAAGCCTTAATGGTTATTTAAAAAATGACATTTTTTGTCTGTGGAGGTGGATGCAGACCTATAAAGATATATAAAGAATTCTTTAAAAAATTTGATTAATCTCCATTTGTCTAAACTATATCCCCAGATATTGATCTAACTGCTGGAGTAGTAGTAGCCGCAACCTGCTGTTTCAAGCGTCTGACTAACAATTTTCCGTAGCTTTATACCCTGACTCAAAATAAGTGTCTTGCTCTGTTCTTCTGCATATTTAATTTTATCCTGTAAATCTAACAATTCCTGAGCTTTTACCCTCTTAATACGTGTACACCAATATATAATGTGCTGAATAAGTCTTTCCTTAATAACTGCTTGCAGGGCTTCCCATACAATCTTTGAAGACAAAACTGAAAAAAAAACATGACTATTCCCCAGTTTGCTACTACCAAATAAAACTGCATTAAACTTAAACTCCACAGTCAATCCACTCTCCAAGTCTGTCCCACAAACTGCCGATGGACCATGAAACATTCATGGAACATTTACGAGGCATTACCATACTGAAACCAATATTGTCTGGGGATGAGGAACAAACCTCCTCAATCTTGTCCAGTATTGCTTACATCATGTCGTTAGCAAATGCCAGAGCTTTTTTAGGACAGTGAAAAGTCTCAACTTCCTCTGTGTTTTCAATCCTCAATTTAGCCGGATATAGTGGACAAATATTTTTCAAATGGCACTGTAACTGAATATTAGCCATTTGGGTGTGAACAATTTATAGACAATTTGTTTACATCTGGAGAGGCAAATAACATTGAACTAACTCCATAACATACCTTAAATTTAAGAAATCAAATTTATAGGCAAGCAGTTTCTCTGTTACATTCATGTTGTCAACTTAAATCTGTAGTTATGCAGGGTCAGATGCACACTGCTAAAAATCAAATCTTAACAAGACAAATCTTAAAAAAAGTGTAGCAAGTCTTTTTTAGAAACTTTATATTAAGAAATCTTAAGAGATTTACTCACTATATTGGCAGATATTACTTGATTCATGTAAAAAAAATTCTCAATTTGTGTGCGTTTTTTTTTTTTTAACTAAGTTTTTTGCATTGTATTTGTGCTTTTATGCAGGCTAATGATAAATCAAACGTTCTTCTGCCTCTAAATATCTGAAGACATGTCCTCAATTCTCCAAGGCAGAGCGGCAGAAAGAGAGACAGTATTAGAATGGTGTTGTCATCATTTGGTAAAATGTTTAATTGCATTTTTATTTTTAGGATGTATTTATTCTGAAGAGCCATAAATAAATTACACGGCCGTTTGCTATCGCCCAGACATAGGACATTCCTAAATTAGTTGAACAGGTCCCAGTGTATCTTACCTTCATCATCAGTGGAGAGAGCGAATCGTGGCATGGCTTCCAGACTGTGTGTGCTGCTCGCCACCAGAGGGCTGACGCACCGGTCCGACTGCGAGGAGCTGGACGAGGCGCGAGGACGCAAGCTGCAAGAAAATTACAAACACAAAGTACACTGCTGAAAAAAAAAAATAAAGGGAACACAACACAATTTAACTCCAAGTCAACCACACTTCTGTGAAATCAAGCTGTCCAGTTAGGAAGCAACACTGATTGTGAATCAATTTCACTTGCTGTTGTGCAAATGGAA
>JAOUQT010009596.1:0-22815 GCA_025769995.1 Xyliphius kryptos | reverse complement strand
ATCAAGCTGCTTGAAGATGGTCTTATAACCTTTAGATGTAACATGTTTGTACTTAATTTTTCTTCTAATCTTCTGAGACTCTTTACTTCATCTGTTCCATCTTGCATGTGGTACACAACATGTCACCAAACAGCACAGTGACTACCTGAAGCCCTATATACAGTCCCTGACAAAAGTCTTTTCACATTAGGATATAGTAACTTAAAAGAATATATAACTTTATTTGTAATCCATCAATTGTTAAAATATATGGTTCACTTTATTGTTAGGGTCTTTCACATTAATAACACGAGTGCAAAATGAAACAGTCCAAAAAGTGTTCCAATGTCCACAGCTTGGTAAAGCCCTGGTTTTGCAAAGAAAAAAGTTTTGTAATGTCTTTAATGATTCAAGCGATCACAGATTAGAATTCCACTTGGAACAAAAATATAACACATTCCAGGTGTGTATAAAAAGAACACCAGCACACCAGACTTTCATGTAAAGAGCAACTTGACCTCTAACAACATGGCAAAGATTCAACTACCAACCAAAGTACTGATCATAAAGTCCTTGAAGACCAAGTCTGCTGCTGAGGGTGCAGACATCTTTAATGTGCCCAAACATCAAGTGGAGAGGATAAAAAAAAGATTCCAAGAAACTGGTGATGTTCATAACAAGCCCAGGTCAGGCAGACGCCTTCAGACAACTGTTCGAGAGGATCGTTGTTGCTTTGACAGTCCAGAGCCAGCCCTTTTTAAGCTGCAGTGGGGCTACATGGGAACTGGTCATCAAAAAACACTATGTACAGGAACAGTTTGTCGATTTTTTTGAGGCAGTGGTCTCCATGGTTGAAATAGTGCTCATAAACCAGCATTGAACAGAAAACAAAAAAAAAAATGTGTTTCATTTGCCAAGGCCACAAATACTGCAGAAGACCCAGCTTGGACCCTAAATTCAACCAAAAAACTGTCAAGTTTTGTGGAGGAAAAATCATGGTTTGGGGTTACATTTAGTATGGGTGTGTAAGACCTGTGGAGAGTGGATGGCAACATCGACAGCCTAAAGTATCAAGACATTCTTGCTTCCCACTATTGTCCAAAATTAAATGATCTTTTGGCATAGTACGCATAACCCAGAGGGCTTGCTTGCATAAAGCTATTTCTGATTTCAATCAATTAACTACAAGTCAAGTTATTATTAGTTTTTCCCACAACTTGGATAAGTGACTTTAGGCCGGGACTGTGTAAGCCCACTGACTGATTACAAGATTGTTGTGGACACACCTTGATTAAACACGTCCCTTTGATTACATTATTTTCATACATCATTTTAGTCCAGGCCTGTTTAATGAGTTAAAGCATGGTTGAAAAGCAATGTCTGTAAAGCAAGGTCATTAAATATTGTGTAAAAACTGTACTAGAAAAACAAGTGATCCTGTAGCTCTCCATATGTGTTTATATGGATAAAGGGACATTCCAAATGATGTCTTCTAAGTTAACTTTGAAATATCTGTTATTGTGTAGGCCAGTGTAATTTAGCCCATTGGTGGTAGGTAAGCTTTTTTATGTTAAAAAAAAAAAAAACCTGTGGAGGCCTCATTTGCTGATATTTTATGGCAATAAGCTAGTGTTATAGTTTTAATGTTTTATGTTTTAATGTGTTTTTTTTTTTTCTTTCGCTTTAATATCCACGAAAAATAACACACAATTATTATACTTTGTGAAGGAGAGTGTTGCTGGCACAGTACTGTTGGTGATACAAAACACTTCAAAATTAGGTTTTGAAGTAATAAAATGTGTGCAAGGATGTGATTTTAACTGTGTATTAACAAAAACAGCTGTAAAATCTTGGTGCTGCAACACTATGATCAATATTTTGATCTTCAACTGCTTATGTTTAGGTCGTATTCAGCCTCATGTGTATGTCAATTTGAATAAGTGTCTGCCAAATAAATTAATGCAAATAAACGCAAAAAAAAAGCTAAGTAAATAAAAGTGATGGAAGCTTGCATACAGACTAGCTAGACAGTTTTCAGTTCAGAAAAGTCACGTTACCACAAAACATCTGTTAAAACACCATTTCCTCTCTTTTAAGGGATCTAACACCTGCAAGCTTATAAGTAATAAATGTTTATAAAGGATATTTGCATACAAGATTTTCTGCTGCCACAATGGTCAAGTAATCATGTGCCCATTGCCACAGACTTCCAAATATTTATCTTTCCAACACAAATTACTTACCAAGAGTTACACATTAACTTCCTTAGTGGTGCTATTTAACAAATTTAATATGAACGAGAATGACAAGGAAAACTAGTGGTTACTTAAACTGGCAGACCTTCTGAAAGAAAATATTTCACTTCATATAAACATTGTAGAAGCATTTTTTCCCCCCAAAATGATCAAGAAATTCAATTCACTTTAAACACCCATATTTTTGTATGGTGGAGAATAAGTATTAAAACAAAGTTTGCAGGTGTCATAAAATGTGGATCAAATGAAAAGTTCTCTGAAGCATGAGGGTGCTGGAGTCATTCCCAGGTCATGTAAAGGAGAAGTGGTTCACATGCCATAATATCTTAACTCACATTATGAATACTATAACAGATCAAAAGAAGTGAGACAAAAATGTGAAATAAAATCTCTATTTTTAAATGCATGTACCTGCTTATTCTGAGTATACTATCATAACATCACCAAGCTTAGGCTTGTATTTCTGCAATGGACTGTGCATGTGTGGGTAGTTTTGAAGTATCTTATTGTTTAGGATATGTCATCATCAGCAAAGTCGAGACTATGGCAGAAACATCATGGACCAGCATTCTCATTTTTACTCTCGCTCTACCGAATAGGGCATAGTGCTGCTCTTTATTTTTCTTTGGTGTCTGAGTCCTTGTAACTTTATAAGTTTTAGAATGAATTTGATTCCAACTTTAATAATTCTACATCATCAACTTTTAAATTATTTATGAACCAAGGTAGAATGTAGAAGTGAAAAGAGAATTTAATTATACAGAAAAAAGGTTTTAAAAAAAATAAGGTTCCATTGTACCTTCTCTCCCACTCACAACATTGTCAAAGTTTATAGTTCATGAATTATTAGCTATAACATAAATTAGATCTATACATTTCACAACAGGGTCAACAAAGCAACTCAATGCATTGCTGAAGTCTAAAGCCCAACTGACAGAAAATGATGTCAGGCTTACCCACTATGGTTTAAAGAAAAATAAAGATTCGTGACTTTTGTATTTAGTGAAAAGATCCCTCTTAACTCTGAATGCAGTGAGCAATGAAAAGTTGTTTGAACAGCTGTGTCTCTGAGCAGCCTTTAATGCGTGCTCACTGTGACTTCTCCACCCTCAGTCATTCTTAGCACCTTTCTTATTGCTATTCTGGGTTTAGACAACATGTCTGCTTCTCCAAACCAAACCACATTTACTGGGCATAATGATGAAATTTCTCTTAACAGGACTGGTGGCATTGAACTGTATAATCTGGCTTGATACCAATACATATGGTTTTGGAAAGTCTTTTGAACCAGAACAAAAACAGGTCAAATAAGTACATTATTGTGTAAAGGTTTGGGAACCTCTAGTAAAATGTCATGTCAAATAACTAATTCTCGACATGTGATAAACATTTTTAATTCACTGTTGCTATTTATTCATTTAAGTAACATACTGGGTAAAAATACAACATGGCTTTAAAAATGTTTCACCTTTAGCATAAATAATGATTATGTTTTATTTATTCTTATTTATATATTTCATTAAAATTTTTCCAACAAGTTAAATTTAGCACAAAAAGAAACTGATCATGACTTGCAGAAGAAACAATTCATTGATTATTAATCTATTGATTATGATTTGGTTCAGTTGGGCTCGTCGATCCTATTTTAACACTATTTTAACACTACCGGGGAAAAGAAGGTAAATCTCTGGATAGATCTAGGTCTATCAAAAGACAGACAAATCAGTAATGTCAGTTTAGATACTAGCATGATTTTTGGACTGTGAAGGGATGTGAAGCATGTGGAGTACACAAACACACATACAAACTCCACACAGAAAATATCTTTTCCATCCTACCTAGAAAATAAACCCAGGACCTCCTTTCTGTGATAAGGAAGAAGTAAAAACTTTGCAACTTTTTCATAAGTCTATATGCGAGCATGTAGAGACAAGAAAAAGAAAGTTCACAAAAGCACAACTACTGTATTTAGTTAGATTTAAATATGCTGTAAACCACAACTGTATTGCTATATTGTTCCAATACCTAAGAACAATTGTAGTGACAATTTTACAACAAAAGACAAAACCACAATTTAATTCTGATCCAAGGTTTTTTCAGAATCAGTGTGGAATCTGGGTGTACTGTGTAGTGTTAACGCACATGAGAACTTATTTACTACAGATGTACCTAATAGTCGCGAGTGTCTGACTATAGTCAATAGTTGAAAGGCTGAAAAGTGACCACTACAATAAAAATTTATCCAGATAATATGGACTACTTAAAGTGACACACACCCAAAAAAAGCATTTCATCATAGGCCCTTAACATAAACACACTTTTTTTGGATTGCCAAGATCTTAGAGCTACCAGCAAATTAGAGTAAGAAAACAGTATCATAATAACAAAAAATCTAGCTAGATACAAAAACTAATTTGTAAGTTAGTTCATACAAAAGAGATTTTACTGAGCAATTCTTAAAATCAGTAATTAGTCACAATATTTATTTTTTTTTTCATACAAAAGTAATTTATTTCCAGAATAAATGATTTCCACATTACTTATGAGTACACCAAAACTATAACTAGGCTTAACCCGTATAAACCAAATCTGATGACTGGAGAAAGCAATATGAACCATGGAACATTAAGAACAACAACCAAGTTAAAATGAACAAATGTGAGAAAATTCGTGAACGAGGTTTCTAAACTGCAGTTGAGGAGCAAAGCCAAATCAATTACAAATTGAGAGGGTTAAAAGAAAATGGAGAAAAAAACCACACAGTGCCTCAGGGGCCAGAACTAATAAATGATACATAGGCCGAAAAACAGTATGGCACAGAACAAAGCAACTGTATTATGACTGGAATTAGCCACAGTACATAGAGGAGTTTAAAAACACAGTAAGCTACAGAAGTAAAAATTCAGCTATGGAGAACAGACTATGTAACAAAGAAAACCATAGCTTACCCAGGTGCAGACAAACAGGACATGCCACAGGACTGAGGTGGTAAGAATCTAGATTTTTCCACAGAAAAAAGCAAATCATTGAAAAAATTAAATAAACTAAAACCCAATGAAATCAAATGGTAAATATGTATCATGGATTAAACATAGTTGACCGGAACAAAAAAAAATAGTAATAAACACACACTTGTAATAAATGAGGAAAAATCAGGTATTGCAAACAGTGGTGTCAGTAATATCATCAGTTTTAAATGTGTATGGGTCTATGAGGACACACATATGCATGCTATTCACACTCACATTTTCATTTTTCTTCTAGATCCTAAAAAGAGAATAACAAATCTGAATACTTTTTTAATTATCAGTGGAAAATTGCAGTAAATTGCTGTTTAATTCCATGAATGAATAATGATGTAGAAACATTGTAGATTATCAATTACTTTACCACATTTGCTTAAATGCATTAGTTAGTATTTACTTTTAAGATAATTTTATCTAACAGTAAAAATAGTAAACTTTCTCAGGAAAGTGGTAGTAGTAGTAGAAAAGAGTTTTTTCTTTTTTAGGGGATATTAGGGGCCTTTGTAGGCTTGTGGTCAAGGAACCAGCCTTGCAACCTAAAGGTCGCCGGTTCAAGTCCCACCAAGCACTATGGCCGAAGTGCCCTTAAGCAAGGCACCCAACCTCAATTTCTCCCCGAACACCGTATACAAGGCTCCGCACCGTTGTGGGCACGTGTGCATTTGTGTGTGTTCGACTGTACGAATGGGTTAAATGTGGAGGACAAAATCACTTATCTATCTGATCTTATCTTATGTTCTATTTCATGCCATCTATAAGATTCAGTGTCTATGCAAAGTAAGGTTTTCAATCACCACGTGTGATTATGTGGCATGATGTGGTCGTACCACTACTTTCCACACAGTCCTTTATGACCTCCCTAACCTATATTTACCTTCTTATCCTATTGTGATGTTAAGAGTTTAATACACATTGAACATGCCTGGCAGGTAAGACACTCATCCTTTATGGACCTCTTTAACAAATGACTAAAAAACTTGTGTATTTATATATTTACATGTATAAAAAAAAGAATATGGCCTCAAACCAAGGGATACACACCACGAAGCCCCACTCCTTTTTCCTTGCTGAACCATGGGATACACAGGACAGAGCCTCACCTTCTTTTTCCCTGATGTGGCCCCACCCACCTTTTGTTTCCTAACATGGCCACCGCTTCACATGAAACAACAATACCTTCAATGTTATACATATTCCTGCAACAGATAACTGTTTCTATCAGTTTCATATTTTTTAAAAATTGTTGCTCTCAAACTTCTTAATATGGCTGTAACCTTCATTTGCCCACATTGGAATTCCTTCGGATTTTCCCAGTTAGTCACGGAAGCATAATTATACAGTCTGCTCAACAACACGCTGACTAAATGAATATTTCCGGAGTTTGCGGTAACGAGGCAGGAATAGGACCAATGACGTTGAAAATTGGCACATGCTCTGCTGCCGGTCTGCTAATTATTTTAGTTTCCAGACGCCACCTTTAGTTAATAGAGGTAAAGGTTGGTGCCTTTAGTGTACGCAATACAATATCTGTAACAAAAAAAAAAGTTTAAATGTCAAGAAAATTATACGCTTTCTTACTGACATTCAAGCTCCTACAATACACTGAACAAATCAAAAAGCTTGTACTGCATGTCTGGTGTCTGAAGTCGCAATTAGGACACCATCCATATCAAAGCAGAAAAAGAGCCAATTTCTTTCTCAAGGATTTTGCAGATTGCTGGCAATACTGAGCTGTAGGGAGATGTTCCACTTTATGTCTCATGATCCAACCACTCTGTAATCAGCATAGCATTCATTTAAATAAATAATCAAAAATGTAGCATTCTTTCCCGTATGCATATTCTGCATGTAATTTTTGGAACTGATACATTTGTACTGTTGCATTGTGTTATCATGCTCTAGCTATTAAAGCTATTAAAATAGCTGAAACTGATGTGTACGTTCACTTTTGTGGTTCGGTTTAATGTTTAAGTGCATTTACTGTATGACTTGAAAAATGTTTTTTATAGTATGTAATGTTTTATCTGTGTAATGTGTTGTATGTACATTGTATGTACATTTTATGTATATTTTATCACTTGACCAAACACTGATATATTCAGTCATGTTTAATTTTCCAGTGCTTCTTTGTTAATAATAAAGCATTAAAGGCCATTTGTAAAACTTTAATTAAATACATTGTTATTGAGGATTGTACACATCTTTCAGCTCTGGCATATCACTCAATACCTGCCATCTAACAGCAGCAAAGGGATTTTTAAGGAAAATATTTTGTAAAAGTAGAAGATTTTATAAGATTATCTAAGATTTTATATTTAAAGGCAAAATATTTAACTGAATACTACTGCATGTTTACATGTAACCTACCGAAGGTAACAATGTTAAAGGTCAGTGTATCAAGTGTTAACAGAATGCAGCCACAAAATATACTACACAGTGTTCCAAATTATTATGCAAATAATATTTTCTCAGATTTTCCAAAATTACCTATATGCATTGCAGTCATTGTAATTTTACAGGCACTATTAGAGTACATTTGAAAGGTTTTTGAACAAACTGCCAATGATGACAGTATATTTTAAAAAAAAATAAAACACTCAAAATGCATTTTCCAAATTATTATGCACAGCAGTTTTCAACCTTTTCATTTTTATAAAGAACAAAAAAAAATGGTCATTTTGATATTAAGAATTAGCAGGTTATTACAAACTGAAATCAAACAGTTTTCAAGTCAAAATTTTATTCTAGGTGATGTTGCATTTGCACATAGCAATTGTACTCAATAGTACTCTAATAGCTGATGCCTGGATTACAATGACTGCAATTCATATAGGTAATTTTGGAAAATCTGAGAAAATATTATTTGCATAATAATTTGGAACACAGTGTCGTTTCCCCGATAGTTATTCTTGTGTGCAAGAAGAAATAAAACTGATTTCTTTTTAATCTTGACTAGAGTAAAAAGGGATAATAATTTAGCTTACTGCAGTGATACTGTCTACATCATAGTCATACTTAGTCATATATAGTCATGATTATTGACAATATTGGTATGTAGGTATTAAAAATATTTGATGTTTAACCATCTCCTCTAAAAATCATCATTTGCTACTTAATATTACACTAATGCTAGGTGGATTTTATATAATGACCTCCGGCTCCAGCATTTTATCATTATCACCAATGGCAATAAAATGCAGAATCAATGAACTGCACACAAGTTAAACTGAAATGCTTTAGACAGATTTATGAAGTGGTGGTGCACACAGCTGACTGCTGAATATATGGCTTGGCACAATGTTGTTCGCTCTCTTCTTTCTTTCTCCAAGGCTGGTTTTATTACGCTTAATAAGAACCTTATTTATGGTTTAAAATGGGTCCATCAAGAGAAATAAAGAGAGCGGAGCCAAATTGACCTCAGGAATGCAAAAATGTAGGAGTGAGAAAAAGAGAGAGTGCGAGACAGACAAAAAGAGAAAGAGAGACAGAGAGAGAATGAGTGAGGGAGAGATACACATTAGTGTTTTTGCTGAAGGTGTTACAAGTACCCTAAGAGCCTCTTTATTCCCCACAGGAGACTCTTTATACATTCAGCTCTCATTTCCTTGCATTCTCTCATCACAATTTACCTGAGTGCTAGAAACCAGAAACCGAAACACATCATTATGAAATCACTTAACAACCACTATCAAACCATGTTAACCACCATCTACTTTCCTTCACTATTAGTCAATTAACCAACCAAAAACCTAGCACTGTTTATGTGAGGATAGTCAAAGATGACAGCACAGAACACACAAGATCACACATGCATTGCTCATAAATAGTGGAGCATTCAAGTAGTCATCAACCTCTGTGGTTGCAGCCAAACATTAACAACATTTACGCACCACAGTAATGGCTAAAAAAAAGAATAACAGTGATTACTCAGGGATAGGCTCACCACAGTATAATTAGAGCCTTACCTTGTTTTTTTTTTAACTTTTCAACTGATTTTAGCCAAACGACTGAGCTGTTTAGGCCAAAGAAAATGTTCCACATTAATTTCAGGGCACAGTGAGCCAGTAATGTCAGACTCCATGAAATTTTTGCAGAATACTGTAGTCACATTTTTAGAATGTGTCACTGTGCAGGCTCAGAAGGACACGGTAACACTACTAGCTAAAAGAAACAAAACTTTAAATAGTTTTTAGTAAGGAACTTAAAATAATACAGTATTCAGTAGCAAATTATAAAGCAAATCTGCAAAAACTGTTAAATAGTTTGGGGGGATGGAATAGCTGATAACCTAAAGCATTAATAAACTCAAATTACCGGTTTAACTTTTCCAGAATTGCCCCAGATTAAAAATGGCATTGCTAAAAATGGTCCAAATACTCACCCAATCTCTGATAAACATGGGCAAGAAGACCAGACATGGGCCCTCCACCAAACTTCACTGTTTTCTGGGTGAATTTAGGGTCTAAGCAGGGTCTTTTGCAGCATTTGAGGTAATTAGGATGCAGTTCAATTGATGATTTATCAGAAAGGTTAACCTTATGCCAATTTTTCACTGTCCATCCTTTCTGTAATCTGTGAGTTTTTGCAAATGCAACACAATGTTTTGTTGTCTTCTGTTCAATGCTGGTTTATGAGCACTATTTCGGCCATGGAGAACACTGGCTCAAAGAAATCGACAAATTGTTTTTGTAGATACAGTGTTTTCTGGTGACCAGTTCGTATGTAGCTCCATTGCAGTTGAAAAAGGGCTGGACCTGGACTGTCAAAGTAATAAAAGGTCATCTCGAACAGTTGTCTTAAGGGTTCTGCCTGACTTGGGCTGGTCATAAAGATCTCAAATTTCTTTAATATGTGATTGCTTGAATTATTTAAAGACATAAGATTTTAGTCTTTGCAAAAACAAATGTTATGGGGCTTTACCAAGCTGTGCACATCAGGGCACTTTTTGACAGTTTCATTTTGCACAATGTGAAAGACCTTAATAATAAAGTTAACCATGTATTGTAACAATTTATTGATTACAAAAAAATGCATATATCATTTTTAATTACTATATCCTTATGCAACATGAGGCAGTGGCCCATGCACCTGAGTAAGCTTTCTTTTACCTCTCACTCTTCCCAGCCTTTTTTTCCGCACCTTTCTTCCTTTTCTTTATGTTCTCCACCTGTGGCACTATAAAAACATGGGCTACTTTCCCTAATGTACCTACCGCAGTACTCACAGTGTATGGTTTGTCTTGTAAGCAGGTGAATCAAGATGTCAAAAAACTAAATTTTCTAGGTGAAAATGGTCATTCAATCTGTTTGCCGAAGATTACCACACAAGTCAACTTTAATACATTGTTACTCGAAAATGTAATCAGCCATAGCATTCAGCTTTTGACATTAAGGTGATTAAACTACTCATATAAACTAGATCAACACAGACTTTTGGCAATTTAGAGACTTGGTTGGAAAACCAAAGGCTTAATGAGAACACATTTTCACACAATGAATTGCCATAAATTCACATGAATATAGAATTTTAAAGTCATATAGATTAAAGCATGACCTGAATTACTCTGCTGCAGTTTGTTTCTGAATACATATATAGACTGCAATCAGTCTTAAGGACAGACCTCTATCCAGCTTCTCATAGATGAAAAATATAATGTGAATAGTATTAGGCTTCATTTACTTCATTTACAAAAAAAAAAAACTTTTATGAAAGTACTGTATTACTAAAAAATAAAAACAGCAAATATTAACTATTGAAAAAAAGTAATCAGTCACTAGATTATATCTTATCAAATATGCCTCAAATTACTTACTTTCTAATAGCCTGACAAATGTAAAAATCCACGACACACACACACCTTGTTACCTCAGATGTCACTTTAATAAATGTGATAAAGTGTAAATATTTATGCACAGACCACATTCTTCTGTGCTAGAAAATAGCTACAATAGGTAAAGCATTAAAGACAGATGTAGCAGCAATGGAGAGACAGGAGCTGGTAAAGACATAAGAGTAAGAAAGCAAATAAAATATGAGTGTACACAATATTCTGAAATAAGTGACAGGTGTGATATACATTGCACTTCTCAAAGTCACATACATCACTTATTCCGTAATATCATCCGTTTTTATTTTGGTCTTTCTGCTGTCGAGTGTTCCAAATATAATTTCTCTAGAGTTTAGGGTCTATATAGGAACATCTGCAAGGAGAAAAGCTTTGGGAGATGGGAAACAAAAACTTAAAATGTAATTTGTCAAGTTAAGACCTTTTCAGTCACAAAGATAAAAATCCTATAATAAGTGAAACCCGATGGGTGACTATGTAACTCCCCTTGCAATAAAATCCTGCTGCTGGATAGTATATTAATAAAATAAAGATCTGAAATGTTGTTATTGATGTGCAGGGAAATGTATTTATTGATTTTCTATTTTTAGATCATTGATTTTAGATTAATATATTTTGGAATTTGGTATTACATTTAGAGGTTGAATTTTTATTTTGGATGAGTTTATTAATTTATAGTTTATATAAATAATTGGAGTGTATACTCATCGTCAATGCTCAATAAACCACAAACACTTACCGCTCACTTTATGAAGTCCTTCGTTTGAGACTAATTGTCTGGTTTATCACTTTGTACGTTTTTAGTTGCAGACAGCAGTTTATAGGTTTCTCTGCAAACATTCCGTTATGTGATGTTTTATGTTTGAAAACCTCTGAAATTATAAGATATCATAAAAAATGCTTACAATCGACAAAAACAACAAACCGCATGTATGGATTGATTTAGTGGTTGGTGGCTTCCTCTCTGAATGAGATCTAAAAAAAAAAAGCGTACTACTGAAAGACACAGTGACCTCTAGTGGACATCCTTCATGCATTACATGTCTCTACCGACAGGATTTCAATGCCCTTGTCAATAACCTACAGAATATTTTGTATTAAGAATATATAAAATATTTTCTTTATACATTCATACGTGAATATTTTTGCACTACTAAACTGGTCAACAAAGTTTACAGCGGATACCTGCACTACTATTTGAATTATTTATTTACTTTATATCAATGATGGCAAATCTTGTAACAGTTGAAATTGGTATGTTCACAGCTGTGTTTTGTGTTCTGTGTTCATTCATTCATTATCTTCCGCTTATTCCTTTATGACGATCGTGGGGGTTTGGGGTTCCCCATGCCCATCCAGGGTAGAACGTCTCGGGCGCTGGGCAGATACAAACCAGGACAGGGCGCCAATCCATTGCTGGGTACATACTCACTCACACATCCACACACACACATATACAGGGCAATTTAGAGCATTAAATTTCCCTTCATGGTTTTTTTTTAGGAATGTGGGAGGAAATCGGAGAACCCGGAGGAAACCCACACAGAAACGGGGAGAACATGCACACTCCCCCCAGATTGGGATTCAAACCGGGAATCCCCAGCGCTGAGAGGCGAATGTGCTAACCACTAAGCCACCGTGTCGCCTCACAACTGTGTTTAATCATGTAAAAACACTTGGGTATGTTCATGTTTGGGGGAATGTAGAAAACAGCTTTTTGTTGTTTTTAATCATGTGCTGTAAGAAAAAACAACATAAAATCAGTGGATTTGGCAGGAGGGCTCACAATCATCTACTGAACTGATCTCTTTTGTGATGTAAAATTTATGTACAACTGCAGCTTCCTGGACATGCCATTCAGACCGAATCCAGACTTGTTGTTTCAGACAAGTAAAATAGCTTTTAGACTTTGTTTCTTTTTATTTTTTGTAAACACTGACTACACCTCTTATGTCCTGCCTCAGAAAGTTAGCAGCTTGTTTTACAGTCCGTCCACTCCTAACACTAGAACAGTTGGTAACACTTCACAGGTCACTTACCCTGTGGAGAAAAAAATGAAGAGCAAACAGTGGCAAAAGCAGGACTGTGAGTTTTTATCAAGGAAATTAAAGTATGAATCAAAGAGAACTGACATGAAGTGAATCCTAAAAAAAGGATTTATGTGAGTATTTTACAGGATTTCTGCACTTGGCCATAATGACTTGCAATAAGACGTGAGCAATGCTAAAATTAAGTTACTAAAATATGCCTGCTTCTTTAAAATCTAAGAAAATAAGATTTGATGTGGGGCTAATTCAAAAGGTAACTCATAATGTATTATTCATGTTACTATTTAAAATACAGATACAAATCTTATATACATTTCAAGTAAATATAGTTAAGCCAACAGTTCTAATTCCAATCTGAATTAAAGGAAATTCTATTATTATTTTATTAGACCCATATACTATACAAAATACTTCCACTTCATAAAGTAAATGGTAATGTGTAGACTATTATTTTTATATTGTAAAAATAAAGCCAGGAACATTTGTGCTATGCACAATTTACAAAAGGACAAAAGTGAAAGCTTTGATTTTAAGCAGCCATACAAATGAGAAATAATCATCTTACATAATAAAATATCACCCTGTTTTGATAATCATCTTACATCATTAAAAAATCAACAAAGTGATAACCAAAGGACAATTGAAATTATATTTTTAAAAAGGCCTAAATTAAAAAATGGTTGTGTTTTCCAGCTAGTATTAGTAATTACAATACAGCATCATTACCAAATAAGACACTAATGAGCAACATGACAACCTCTAACAAAATACCAGCCTAGCGACCATGTTGCTACGGACTTACCTTGTTGTAGCATGGCAACAATAATCACTTTAAACATAATAAGCATAAATACTGAACAAAATTTGTTCCTGATTGGTTTTCATGAACCTTACCAGTCACCTAGGCTCATTTTCTCCGATTTACAAATGAATAAAACAACGATGTGACAGAAAACCAGAGTCAGGTAAGATTATTATGAAATAGTTACAATAACTAAAACCTTGCACATGATAATGAAATGAAAACTGGATTAACAATTAAAACAAGTCATTACAAACAGTTCTTTAAAAAAAGAGTTATATTACACTGTTGACCTGCTTGATTAAAAAAAAAAACATTTTTACAGCTTAACAGTTTTTTATTTCTCCTCCACATTCAAAAAAGCTTGTAAATGTTAATTTTGGACTCAGATACTATGAGCAAATTCATAGATTATGTAATACAAGTTTACGGATGGTTGCAGTATCATAAAAACAATCATTATATTGGTACATATGGTAACTGGGGTTCTATACTGAATACACAAGAGTTTTTGTAATCTCTTTGGAAACTTGTCACTCTGAATTTTAACAAAAATAAAAACATAAATAGAAAAACAGCATAACTTTTGAGTCGAGTAACTCACAGATAGGGAGGAGGTTTGTCAGGATGCCTGACTGGTCTAAAGCTAAGACAAAGAAATCATTTAAAGGTTCCTTTACCAAGGATGTCTAAATATTTGTTCAAAAACTTCTGAAGCCATCTGTCCACATCAAGTAGTAGTTCCATAGGGAGGGGCTGAGGCCACAATCTTAAAAACATAAGGATGGAGAAAAAAGAAGTAGAAAAACAGACAGGTTGAGTTATGGGGTAAACAAATTTGGGTGCTGTTTTTCAAGTAAAAATATACTCCAAGTGAAGCAGTAAAGCACATCATGTGCAGTACTTGTAACTAAGAAAGAGAGAGAGTACAAAAAGTCCTGGTTACCCAAGGAGAGGCACTGTGGTCAGTGTGAGAGTGAAGAGGTAGAGACAGAAATGCCCCTTCTTTTCACTTTTTTTTTTAGTTTAAAACAGTTTAACATTTTTTGTAACCTTCACCTTGGGTGTGGTAGATCAGTGGTTAGTGTGTTGGGCTATACATTTAAAGGTTATGAGTCAAATCCAAAGTTCACAAAGTTACCAATGTGGGCCCTTAAGCTCCAGGGTGCTGCTTACCAATGTGTTCTGACCACAAACAAGTTGGGATACTTGTAATTCACTTTAAATAAAAGCGTCTGATAAGGGACCGAATGTAAATGCAAAATTAATTTCTATTCTTAATTTATTTTGTTTATATTTTACTACATATTTTTATCATTTCTGCAATACCTTGGCAGTATTGATGTGCATACATTCATGCCAATAAAGCTACTTTGAATCTTGAATCTTGACAGAGAGAGAGAGAGAGAGAGAGAGAGAGAGCAAGGTATTTGAGTCATGCATCGACAATGCTGCAGTGTGGTTAAGAAACTAGCCCTGGCATGATGATCTCATTTTGAATGACTGCCGTATAGTCTGTAAGCAAGTCTGGCCTCTACTTAACTAGCTGCTGTGTGCTACTTGAGAAGGGGGGGAAACGAGCCAAAGCCGCACAGGTATTTGCAGCTCATGCGTGGTTGCCTTTGATGACTTTGAGGACGAAAGCAAATAAGGTCTGCTGGGTTGTAGGCAGGGTGTCACTTTCATGTTTAGAGCCAGTCATTTAGACGAGTCTAACAAATCAATAAATGACAATGGGAGCAGACATGACAAAAACTGATGATTCAAAATGGCAAATATCTAATCCACTAGCCAAAAGATTAACTTCGTTCTTGCCAACAATTTTATCTTCTGTCATGTTTTCTTTGCAATTTCCAGGATAATGCAGTCAGACATGACAGATTTATGTGTTTAATCAGTCAGTCATTACAATATTAGTGCTAGGACTGTGAGGAATGGCTGGAATTCACATGGTGAATGTAATTAAAATGAGGCCAGATTTATAGGAGAGGAAGACGAAGGAGGAAAGCGGATGTATGTGTGATTCAGACAGGGCAACATTATTATTTTTATTTTTTTATTTTTTTTAGTTTCAGTACACTGAAACACAAACTGACAGAAATAGCTGAACACAGCAGGAGTTTTACAAAAAATCTATTTAGGCCATGTTCTGTTTAGATATACAAATCATCGGAGTAGCAAAAGTAGGGGACACACTTTGGTCACACTATAAATATTATTTTAAGAATATATAAACGGTAAAAACAAAAGTACCTAAAACGGGCACTGTTTACCAGAGATTCCACAGAAAGTTTAGAAAAAGTTCCGGCGTCATGTACAGATGAAGGGCCTGCACACTAGAAGGGTTTCCTTAGGACAGGCATGTCCAAAGCCTAGCCCACGGGCCGATTCCATATGTCTCAAGCTTATAATGTGTTATTTATGGCTCGCTAGCTTAGCTTTGAAAAGTGGCTTTTGACTGTTTCTCATTAACCTGCATAAAAGCACCCATGCATCTAACACCACTACTAATTATTTTAGGTTGACGACAACATGAACCAGATAAAGGAGCTGCTTGACCTTAAATTTGAATACCTCTAATGTAAGGTATTCTATACAGTTTGTTCAATGTTACCTGACTCTCCAGATATGAATGGTTTGTGTCTTTAGAGTTGTACACATCTGAGTGGCATATTTAGTTACTTTGCCATTGGAAAAATAAAGGTCATTGAGACAAAGAAAATAGTTTTATAACAGTGTATATTTTTTGTAAGTTTTGTTGTGTAAAAATGGCCCCTTTTGAGGGTTAGCATTGGCCCCTGGACATTTTCAATTTATCAAATTTGGCCCTTTTTGAAAAGGGTTGGACAGCTCTGTTTTAGGACTATGTATTTAAAAGGTGTATTTTTGATTTTACATTTGCTTAAAGTTTCTGGCATATATTCCTGACAAAATCCTTTCTATGTGAAGTCATTATCTGTCTATGCCTGCATAGGTTTATTTCCTCAAACGTACTGGTAGGTAAATCATTAATACCAATTTTCCCCAAGTTTGAATGTGTTTGTCTCTACTATGGGCTTGCAACCTGTCCAAAACGGGCTCTACCTGTGACCCTGACCAGACCTGTTGTCATTTACTGAAAGAAAGTTGATAATCAATTAAGTCACTTTAATGGCAATGTTGAAAAAATATACATATATACTGTATATACACACTCACTCACACCTTGAATCCATGTGTTTAGACTGTGGGATGAAAGTGGAGAACCCGGAGAAAACCCACGCGAACATGGGGAGAACTCCTCAGAACACAGAGCAAAAGTCCTCTTTACTCCTTGTTCTGCTTTTTTTCCCCATAGTTGGCAGCATAAGCAATCATAGCAGTCCCTCTCTTTTTGCCTAATGAGTGAAAGAAACGATATTTTGATTCTCCTGTTTGTCCAAGTGGAAGTGGAATTGACAAGGCATCTGTATATGTCTACTGTACATACCAAGACCAATACCAATGTGAAAACTCCACCCAGATTGAGATTTGAACCTGGATCCCCAGAGATGAAAGATGGATGAACTAACCATTATACCAGTGTCTTGCTCACATTGGTAAGTAAAAAAAAAATATATTTTTTTAAATACATTGTCAGACAATACTAAGTATACGTATACATACTCATGTTACAAGTTTACAGGAAAAAGTCTTCAAATGCTTGAAATTAGTTAGTAAAATGAATTTATGGTCTTTACCAGTTTAAAATTTATTACATAAAACAAAAGTTTTTTTTCTAAAACCATGCAGTATATTGACAATAATTAA
Organism: Xyliphius kryptos; assembly: GCA_025769995.1. Lineage (NCBI taxonomy): Eukaryota > Metazoa > Chordata > Actinopteri > Siluriformes > Aspredinidae > Xyliphius > Xyliphius kryptos. The sequence continues at coordinate 5,071 of JAOUQT010009596.1, read as the reverse complement.
ATCAACAATAAACAAACCGTACACATTTACTTAATATGTAGAATTAAATCAACATTGCATCTCACAGTGCATTAAATTTGAAACTCAGTACAAGGCCCGCCTCTATCCCTCCTCTACTTTGTTCCTGTTCATGTCACTTTCCACTGGGTGAAATAAACCTCCCAGTGCCTTTCCCCCTCTGACCAGCAACTGAACCCTGTCATTAAAAGTCAGTTTAAAAAGAGAAGGCAGAGCATGCAATATTCACTGCCAAAGTCAGCCTCAAATATTTACAGAAGTTTTAATACTGATGTTATTTACCTCATAACAAAGACAAGAGCATGGTAGTTAAAAACAAATACCAAGCAAATCCATTTTAATGAAAGACTGAGCGTATGATAATGCCACCTGACAGTCTAATATTTTTTATCAGCTTAATATCTTATTTTAATACATTTCTTCAAAAAGATTACATTTCTCATTTTACTGATAATTCACTACTGATAAACGAAATGCATTTATAAGCAGGGTTACAAAAAATAAGAATCTTAGTTAGCACTATGTTTTGAAGATTGTTTAAAAAGGTTTACATAGTGTTGAGCATCATTCCATTATTACTATAATTAGAAATATGCTTACATGCAAATATATAAATTTAAAATAATAAAAATTGCCTCCCACTGTCCATAAACATAGATTCCAGGTAAACTAAATGCTCTAAATTGCCCCGTGTAGTGTGTGTTTGTGTGTATGAATGTCTTGAGTGAGTGTGTGCCCAGCGATGGATTGGCGCCCTGTTCTGGGTATATCTGCCCAGCGCCCGAGACGTTCTCCCCTGGATGGGCATGGGGAACCCCACCTCGACCCTAGTAGAGGAATAAGTGGAAGATAATGGATGGATGGAATTAAACTGTGATCAGATAATCAGAAAACAGCTGAAATCCAATAAGAATTGGATTATTCCTATGTCTGTTAACACACTTATTGCTTGCCTCTGGTTCTGATAGTGAGCAAACAAGGAAAAGGAGAATAATTGATTCTAACAGCTGTGGTCTCAGTTCCTATGCCATCTCAGAGACAGCAGGAGGAAGAAGTGTCTATTATATTGTTGAAATGAAAAATGTCAGTCATAGCGGACTGGGGCCATAGAGCATAATAAAAACTGCAAACCTATTAGAAGTGCTTTAATATTGAAAAATGTAAAGTCTTAAGGTTTGAGTGTCTATAATTGAAATAAAAAGGAATGGTCATTTTAGTTCCTACAAAATTAGTACCTACGGTTAAATTGATTGAGAAGGGACATTTATTATAAACCCTAATGTAAGCATTAAAGAAAAAATATTTACAAATGTTTTCACCATGTCTAATCAGATTTTTTAAGAACCATCTTGTTTTTGATTGGTTTTAAAATAAATCTAGTGTAACCCAATGCATGGATTAATTACAAACTGCATTGTATGTAGAGAATTATACACTTCTCTAAGGAGTAGTGATTCAGCTGCAGTACAAGTCAAGTGTATGCCAAAGTGGTTAAGTTGCTATGAAAAACAATTTGAATAAGACCTTTAAATATCACAGAGATTGCATCTAAATAAAAAGCATTACTTTGATTCTTATTATATCACATCCCCTCATTCAGTATCTGGCCTGTCAAAGCTCTATACGCAACTGTAGACTATGCAAAAATCACGGCAACAAACTTTAAAAAACTGCAAAATTAACAAATAAAAAATATTGTCGCGAGGGTCAAAGAAAATGTATACATTTATTTACAATATTTGGATAGTGCCTTTAGATTAATCTTTATATACCTTTTGAAAACCTTATTCTGGAATCAAAACTCAGGGAACATTTTAATGAGATCAAAATAAATATAATAACATAGCTGGAATAATTATAATTCTCAAAATATAATACTTTGTAAAGCAGTATTTTCCACCCAGTAGTCTCTTTAGGTTTTTATTTTTGTACCACTCCACTCTTTTTAATAACTGTGACTGCTGGTGTGTCTTTTTAAGTGGTTTGGATGATAATTCTGTAACTATTTTAATAAGAAATTTTGATCAGAGTAGCACAAGCCAAGCAGCAATACTGAAAGACAGATGGTTTTTAAAATCCTTGGATGCTGACACAAGCATTACTGGACTGAAGTGGTTCTGGTAATAGACTTTTTTTTTAAAGGTGACAGAAGATTTATACTAAATTTCAGATATATTATGCCATTTCTCATCTTTCTATGTAACATTCCATAAACCAATTAAAAGCAAAAGGTTTAAAAAGGCCAGAAATAATTAAAAAAAAAAACAGAAGTATAAAATACATATAATTTATATATGTTTTATATATATTTATTATAATAATGGATGTGTGCTTGATACCTTTTGCTCATTGCAACATTGCACAGACATTACATTTTTGTTTTGTGCTTAAAGGGGATGATGTTCTTGATGACTGTGTGATGGGTAGTGTAAAGCATTCCAAAGCTTATTGTTGCCTTTATGTTTAATCCAATAGGGTTAAAAGGTTAACAAAAGTCAATAAATGTGTTATTTATCCATTGCACAGCAATCCCCATCTTTATTCAGTCAACCAAGAGCTACAAGGGAACATGAGAAGTAGAGTTCAGTCAGTCTTCACATCTGCACATAGCTCTGCCAACCAAGTTCATTTATTTATATATTGCTTTTTACAATAAACCATTTTTTCAAAGCAGCTATACAATCTTCTAAGCATGACCATCCAAAAGGGTAAGCTGATGCTCAAACTTCTTGAATGGTCAGGCTGTGCTAACAGATGTAAAACTGTAATTTCATACAGGATATATACAAAATCTAGAGGAATACCTGTGCTGGACTTGATAACAACATGAAAATTAAAATGCAATTGTTTTTGAATGAGTGTTGGCTTTAAAGGTAAAATATTTAAAATGAACATATTATAGACTTTTGAAACCGCTTTATTTTAACCAAAATTACATTCCTATATGCAGTAAAAAAAAAAATCTGAAAACAATCACAGAAATAAAGATCTACACATGTTGAAGTAAATGCTGATCAATGTCTTCCATGTATTTTTTAACTAATAAATTTCCAGATTTGACCAGTAGGCAGAAGATCCTACTTACAGAGAAAGAGTCGAGGGAATAATAAATCTAAAATGAAAATGTAAACTGAATATAGTGTGAGTTGGTTGCTTTCTAAGTGACTATCAGTAGATTTCTAATGGACACAATAAGGGATCATGGAGCCAATTTCCAATTTTGAAGGTACTCACGAGGACCCCAATCCAGCCAAGGTCTTTGGTTCAATGGTGATAGCGAACGACCAATTGAACGTAGGAAAGTGAGAACAATAACATAATATGAATTAAAATATTTCAAGGGCGGCACGTTGGCTTAGTGGTAAGCACGTTTGCCCCTCAGCGCTGGGGATTCCTGGTTCATGGAGTTTCCATGTTTTCCCCGTGTCTGCATGGGTTTCCTCTGGGTTCTCCAGTTTCCTCCAACAGTCCAAAATACATGGATTTAAGGTAAATTGAATGTTCTGAATTGCCCCATATAGTATGTGTTTAGTGTGGCTGTGTGAGTGAGTGTGCACACCGATAGGTTGGCATCCTGTCCAGGGTGTATCTGGCCAGTGCTCAAGACGTTCTCCCCTGGATAGGCATTGGGAAGCCCCTTGCAAACCTCATAGAGAATTAAGTGGAAGATAATGAATGAATGAATGAATGAATGAATGAATGAATGAATGAATGAATGAATGAATGAAAATATTTCAATCTTAAAAACAGTCTTGGATAATTTTGAGACTGCATGTTTCTGCTTGTGACCTTGAATATTTCGTTATGAACTGTGTCTTGTGATGAAATGTAAACTTCTTGCTGACTTTAAAGTGCAGTTTTATCACATCAAGATATAAAGTGCAAACAGTAATGACTGGCCTTTTTTCTTTCTCATACATTCACACATTCTAACATTATGTTCACATCTAAAAACTCCTGAATAAACATCACAAGGAAAACATTATGCCAGGCCCAGGTACGTATTGCATGAAATGGATAAGATAGTGAGGTTAACAGGTACAAAAGAGCATTTATTAAGGCAACATCCCTCCTGGTATGGTGTTTGAATTCATTCATTATCTTCCGTTTTTTCCGAGGGTCGCGGAAAAAATCCCATCATGCCCATCCAGGGGAGAACATCTCGGGCACTGGGCAGATCCACCCAGGACAGGGTGCCAATCCATCGCTGGGCACACACTCACATACTCATGCACACACTATACAGGGCAATTTAGAGCACTAAATTTACCTTGCATACATGTTTTTGGAATGTGGGAGGAAATATTTATCTATTTAAATAGATATTTTAGTCTTGTGAATTTTCTTTTGTGCATTGGGTCAATTAAAACATACACCCAGAGACTTCAAATATTACTCACTACTTCAAACCTATTCATTATTATCCTGTTGTAAATAGGTACATTGGTTTAATTATTATCTTACATTTTTGTTTCATGTAACAAGCTTTTTTTCCATGCTTCTGGTCTTACTTATTTAATCGAGTCGCTTGTTATTCTTAACTTCTTAAAAAGTTTTTTTAGGGTTATAAAGGTTTAGGGTTGGAATGAACCTTAACCCTATCAATGAGTGTGTTCATTTTTTTTTTTTTTACAAAATCTAATTTTGGAAAATAAGACTGAAGATAATATTTGTTACAAAAAGCTGTCAGTTTAGAACATCAAAAATTTAGCTATTTTTTTTTCACACCTAATCTTCATTATTAACCGTATCTTGCTTTCTGGGTGTTTCCTCACATTTTTCTAAGTAGGTTTTGACATTGACCTCCATAAACCTCTCACAACTCTAATAAGATAAGTGGTTTTCAAAACAATTGAATGAATGTTTCTAAATGCTATCAAGTTTAGGATCTAAAATGGAAAACATTCAGTATTGGAGAGTAGTTAATAGTGTAGGAGTTTTGAATATCGATATTACTTGTTGTAATATCGATTTGGGTTCTCCTCCGTGTCCCAAGGCCAAAGACGAACGTTGGGAAGACGGTCGAAGGAAAAATGCGTGATAAAATGATTGT
>JAOUQT010009595.1:0-35007 GCA_025769995.1 Xyliphius kryptos | reverse complement strand
ATTTAGATCTGGTGAGTGTGCAGGTCATGGGAGATGTTCAACTTCACTTTCATGTTCATCAAAGCAATCTTTTGTACTCTGCACCCATAATGTTGTGTGCATTGCAATATTTGGAGCTCTTATCCTGCTAACTGAACCTTCACACTCTGCTCCTACTGGTGAAATGTGACATTAATGAAGACTGGCCACCAGGCTGCTCTAATTTTCCCATGAAACCTCCCCCCACACTAAAATGACAGGGGTTTCAGTTCTATTGTCCAAACCCTGTATACCAGCCCTCTATACAAAAAACACTGGCATCACACAGATTTTTGGTATAATATACATCATCCTGTTACGTATTTGTTTTGCAGTGATTCTTTATTCTAGATATTGCTATATAAATATTAACACAACTTGGGGTGCATTATAAATGATGTGCAGTACTGTATACCTGGTACTGGCTGTTGAGACGAACATTGTTGAGATCCAGTTGCTGATTCTGTTCCTTCAGCATGTTGAGTTCCCCTTCCTGTTTGGTTCTCTCCAGCTGTGTTGTACTTATATCAGAACGTAGAACGGAAATCTGAGCCAGTAACTCTGACTGCACCTGAACCCACTCTTTTTGCAGATTAATATACCTAAAGAAAAGATGGGTATTTACACACAAACATATAAGCCATTTCACACTACAGCTTGTTTAGTTATACTGAAGATGTACACGGCTGTTATTTGGTTGTAGGCACAAAGCCACACGCCGAGGCCAAAGATAACTGCAATTATACTAACATTTTTATAAAAGCATGAGCTCGGTTGAAATACTGTTTATATTATATTCTAAAATTACCACTTATTAACCATAATAAGCAACAGTATACACAGGGAGACCCGCCAAATTATTATAGGCACTAAGTGGGATTGTGGGTGAAGTGGAATGAAAGTGTGCAAGGACAGCATGGCCAACTGCTACAAGCTGCTGAAGTGTCACACATTATACTGTAAGATAGATGAGGGTTGCTTTAGTAACTGGGGTTTATTATAACTTCCAACTTCATTATAATCTAATTTTTTGTCTTAATCTTGTAAACATGACAGCCTTTAAGATTTTTATCCTCATCTTTTCCTTTTGATTAATCAAATTACTTGGAATTAATTGATATATATGGGGCGGCATGGTGGCTTAGTGGTTAGCACGTTCGCCAATTCGCAAAATAATATCAGCAAAATAAGATCTGAAAAGTTAGCAGAAACAAATCTTAGTTTGCAGTGTATATATCTGTGGATTTTGATTTGCAGGGTATAAAATGCAGTTAAAGATCCAAGTTTGCGGGGTATACATTTTTAAATATCACTTTGCAAAGTCAAAATCTTTTTGACCCTTATTTGACTCCATAGACTACAGTCTGCAATTGTAAAACCTCAAAGTGTGTCTATATGATAATTAAAACTCATAAAATAAGCAACGAGAGGAGAAAAGCAATATGGACCTAATAAAATGGTCAGCGATTGTATATCAAAGCCTACCTTTAAAATAAACAGATTTATATGAATATGAAAGCTAAGGTTGATCCTAACATGTCTACCCCATTTCCAGTAAAGCAACATGACAAGGACCATAAATCTGTGGCTTTTATACTACATTTGTAGGTACACTTCATTTATGCTGTGTGTAGCCAATAAGCCATATTTCAGGCTGTCATAACGGGTGATTGAGCACCGCGACAATATGGTCCACCCAGCTGTAGGATAAGGCCATGACCTGTCATAAAGTATTGGAATTAAATGGGAGGGAATCGCAAGGCCTTTGTTCAAACCCCTTTCCTTGCAAGGTTTTCTTGTTGCCATCAGGAGTTTAAAAGAAGCTTTTCGTATCTGTTGCTTAAATCACTACGTACATTAATTGCGCTTTATGAGGGTTATAGAGTCGTCACCGACACTATCAGCAAAATAAAACCTCATTTAACAAGCAGTTACAAGCTCTTGACCTTTATAGCTGTACATTTATGTTGTCAGTCAAAATTCAACAGAAAGCCACAACAAGTGGAAATAGACCATGACTCATATTCCTATGATGAAAAACCTGAGCCCCGGGTTTGGGGCTTTCTCTGTGGGCGTACACTTTACATCCTGTCATTTTTTTTTTCCTTTTTAAAAACAGAGCAACTGTTCACACAGCTCAGCATTGCTTAGGTGTAAATTCATGAACTTCAAATGGTTTTCTGACTTACCTCTCAATGTCAGTTTTCAACCTCTCCAGTTCTTTCTCTTGGTCAGCCTGCTGCTGTGCTGCTTTCTCCATCATCTCTCTCTCTACCTGGATCTCCTTCTCTGCCTTGTCCAGCCGAGCTTTGCTCTCCATCAGCTCTTTATGCCTGGACGCAGACAGGGCAATAAAATCCACCATAGTCGGAAAGCATATTACATTACCAAAGCACATTTCCAATTCGTTTTGCATAATTATTTGGCTGATTGATTGTAACAGTGAAAAGATCTGTGTGTACAGCCTACAAAAAGCCTAATTACTCTACCGGGCTCTTTAATATTGCCCACCTGTCATTGGCTTTTATTCCCGTATCTTTATTTTACATGTATTCACATTAGAGCTGGCATTTTGACTACGTGGCCTATTACTATATATTAGGTGAAAATAACTTCATTTTGACCTTGATTCCAATACAGGATGAATTACTGCACTAACAGCGCAGGAATAAAGCCCTGCCGAGCCAAAAATGAAATATTATCAATGACTGGAAAATTGAAGATGGAACATCAGTGTGAATGAAAGCAAACAACACATCGGAATAAACTGTTAGCAAAAGATGCATAGTACCAAGGTTCATTAATTAAGCATTTTAAATACACAGCGGTAACCAGTTCCAACACTGTACATAAAATTAAGTAAATGAGGGATTGTGGATGTTTTTTATACAGTCCTTAATAAGTATTTATTTAATGCTGTGCGCGCGTGTGTGTAAGTACTGCTAAGTGTAAGCTATGTATTTCTGTTTTGTGATAATAGTTGCTTAGTTACCGCTTGGTCTGAAACGCCGCTAAGTGCAGTGACTCATTCACTTTCTTTAATGGTTCTTGGTTTTAATTGTGAGTACTTTGAGAACCATTCGAGATATATAAATTTACATTTGCACTGTTACATTTAATTATTGCACTTTAGGTTTTAATGGCATTATTCACTTCCCTTCGGTAAAAAAACACCCTGTAATTAATAAGGTTTACATCTAATGTATGTTTAAAGTGATAAAGTACTTTATTTTGCCTTCTGAGTTTACACACAGAGGATTTTGTCCTCGATATTTAACCCATCCGTGCAGTGAAACGCAAATACACACACTGGTGAAGTCAGCACACGTGCCCGGGGCGGTGGCCAGCCTTGTACATGGTGCCCGGGGAGCAATTGAAGTTAGGTGTCTTGCTCAAGGGCACTTCAGCCATAGTATTTGGTGGGACTGGGAATCAAACCAGTGACCTCCAGGTTGCCAGGCTGGTTATATAATCTCATCCTAATCTAATCCTCATCAGATAGAAAGAGCTGAAGTCCATCCCAATGATTACACCCTGTCTGTAGCAAAGCTGGCACCCAAAACAACACGTCCTTACACATCTATCGCATCTAGGCACATTTTAGTCGGGTTATTTGTCTATTTCCATATGTTTGGACTTCACACAAACACGTGTGCAAGATCTGGACTTCATCCCACCCAGGAAACAAACCAAAGACCTTTTACTGGTGGAGAGATCGCTAACTATTTTATTTTGAAGGAATTTTGAAGTTTTAACAATATTTCATTAATAGTAGCATTAATAATAATACTTATTTGTTCGAGGTGGCATGGATCCAGGTTCGAATCCCAATCTGGGTGGAGTTTCCATGTTCTCACCGTGTCTGTGTGGATTTCCTCCGGGTTCTCCGGTTTTGTCCCACAGTCAAAAAACATGGATTCAAGGGGTGTATCTGTCCCACATGACCCTGGTAGAAGATTATGCTGATGATAATAAATAAATGAATTAATGAATTTAGTTTTTCTAAAACTGAAGAGATATTGGACATACTATCTGCTACCTCTGAGTTATTTGCCGCTCTTGGCTGAGCACTGATTGGTATATGTGCTTGTAATATATTTCTTATGTTGTAGCTTTTTTGAAGGATAAAGTCCATTCTGCTTTACAGCTCAGACCATTTTCTTGTTAAAAAGTAAACTTTACCTGGCCTCCAGTTCTTTGTACTGAGCCTCTAAAGCCCGACTGCTGCTCTTCAACTGACTGTGCTTGGCCAGGAGTTCCTCGAGCTCTGTCTCTTGCCTCTGCTGTAGAGCTGTCAGTCTCTCATGGTCCCGCCGCTGAGCTTCACAGCGTGCTGCATACTCCTCTTTCTCCTTTTGCCACAGCTTGGACTCTCCCTCCAGGGTGGCACAGCGCACCTCATTCTCTTTGTTCTGTGCCAATACTGAGGCATGCTTGAAGCTTAAAGAAGCATACTTCACCTAGATGAGAAAGATGAGCAAAGCACACTCACTAGCACGACACTCTAAACTCTTTTACACATTTGCACCAAAATGAATAATTCAGCCTGAACATACTTTGTCATTGATGTTCAATTCTTTTGGATTTGTTTGTATTGGACGCTATCTCCATGCCAATAAACTATTTGAAAGAGATGCAAAAGAAAATATTATCTTTGAACCTGGATTTTACTAGAAGCTCACTGGAAGCTTGCCTGGAAGTCAAATAAAAAAAATGTATTTTCTTGGCACCGTACACTGAATGCAGTTGAACGTGGATGTGGAGAATGAGTATAGATAAATCAGCCCTGCTTTCGTGTCTGACTAGATATTTTTCTGTCTATTCATCTGCTGGTTGCCCTTCACAAATGTTGTGGTTTGATCCTTCAGCGAAACAATAACCCAAAACACGGACCCGAAAGGACGTTTCTATGGTGATATTTTTTACTTTTTGCTTTTACATTTGTGTTTTTATTGATACCAGTTAGCCTGCACACGTGTATGTAATTCTTTATCATCTAATGGCATATTGTTTAGTTTCCTTTTATTGACTTTTATTCAATTTATATTACTGAATTTTTCTATATGATCTATGCCCTGTTTTGATTTACTGCTTCTTAAAGTCTTAGATCTTCGTGAAGTTGATTTGTTGAACTTTATTTAATCACTTTGCGAATTGATAAATTAAATCAAATTCTTTCATTTTTTTTTGTGTTTTGTTTTTATTTTAGATGCTTATGCACTTACCAGAGGTGATGCTAATGTGGTCAAAAACAATATGACTGGTAACCTATTGACGGGTGAAAATTACCTACCCTATCCCTTTTTTAAAAAAAAAAGGCTGCAAAATGCTGTGACATCATCAAAAGTGAAATAAGCAATCTTGGAAGTCCAAATGACTGAACGAACACTTCTGTTACTTCAGGGCTCATTATTATAATTTTTGATTAATATGTAAATTAAATTTAAATTACTACGCCGTTCACATTTTTATCTACCAGTATGGGAATTGGGGAACTTGATAAAGAATCTGTATTACTGTCTCATAAGAAAGCAATAGTTATAATTGTACACTAAAACAGGAAGGAAACTACAAACTCTTAAAAGTTAGGAAACTGTCAAATCTGGTGTTCAGTTTACTATTTTTGTTAAACAGCTGGCTACCCATGTCTTCACCATGAGGACTCTGCAAGTGAGTATTCATTGCAGACAATGTGAAAACCATCGCTCACACACGTAGGAGCACCTGTAGTTTGGTGTTAAGGTCCTGCAGTTTGGTGCAGTTCTCTTGCAGGGAGATGGAGGCTGCCTGAGTCTGTGCCATCTGTGAAAGCAACACCTCCCGCTCCCGTTGTAAAAATGCATTCTGGGAAAAAACATTAACACCACATTGGTTAAGACAGATTTTAGATGGGTCATTAAAGGGCACCATTTTTTACTTTACCAAAACATTTGCAAACCTCTTTCTCCAGTTTTAATATTCTTTCACCGCTAAGGCCTTCCCTGTGTCCCTTGCTGTCCGGACCCTGAAATTGGTCTCCTGGAGTTATTGTGTCCTTAACGCTTGAAACAGGACCAGAACTTTCCACGCTGACGTCCACCTTCTCTGGGTTTTCTTTTTGTAATGCTGAATGCATGTTTTCCTCTGACGCTGCTTTGGAAAGCTCTGTTTGCATCTGAAGTTGTGAGGTGGCCATTTGAAGCTTGCTATTTAACTCCTCAATGGCGTGGTTTAATTTAGCCACCTGATTAAACAGCTTCTGAGAGTTGTCTCGTTCACTTTCTAAGTCCTGAACAGGAATTTAGAAAAAGAATTTTTACTTTTTTATTCCCACAGCCAACAAATCCATCGATGTGATTTTAGTAAGCAATCAACAAATTACCAAACATTTTAGAATAAAATAATGTAGGTAGTAAAAATGTATTCCATCACTAAACTGTCAAATCTTTTCTTTTAAACCTTTTTTTATTGCAGTGAAACTCCCTAAACAGACCTGTGTTAAGGTGGTGATCTGTGTGCTGCTTTCTGCTCTCTTTTCTTTTAGGTGATGATTCTCCTTCTGCAGTTCCTCCAGTTGACAGCAGGTCTCTTTAAGCAGAGTAAGTTCCTGACAGACCCGTCTACGGGCATATTGTGCGAAATGGTCAGTACATATTACAGCCAAAACATGAATTGATTAGTGAGTACAATCCCAGTTACAATTGAAACTAAAAGAGTCAGTACAATTTCTATGCTTTGGTTTCTTCCAAAAATTTGTGGGACTTGTAGCTGAATTTGACTATTTGCAAAATTTATTCGTGTAACACATATAGTGTATTGTCCAAGGGGTCTTGATCAATCTTAAATTTTCATTTAATGACCAGATTGTGTTTGTGTTGTGTATTTTTTGATGGATGCTAGTCAAACCAATCATGATGCCCTTGCCACTTCATAATTTAGTTTGTTTGTTTACTACCAGTTTAGTATTAAAATTTAAAAAGTACTGATTATATTGTACAAAAAAGATTTTGTATGGAATGGATTTTTTGAGCTATTTTTGAATTCTGGTTGCAATTTGAACACTAAATAATAGTTGAAATATGACACATGGGTACCTATGCTGGACTTCCAAACTGCAGGCCCTCTGGTTGCCATGCTCCAGGGCTGAGGCAGTGCTCTCCAGCTGCTGCCGGAGTCTCAATATTTCTCTCTCTTTTTGTCTCTGCTCACGTCTCTGACTGTCAAGCTCTGACTGACATACTTCCTTTTCTTGTTCCAGTCGTGTAACCTCCAGGAGGGCCTCATCACGACTTCTGCTTAGTGAATCCATCTCCAAACCATTTTCTCTCACTTCAGATTCCAACTCCTCCTCCCGACGGCGTGCTGAGTCCAAGCTCCGCCCTAAACGTTCAAGCTCTCCCTTCAGAGTTTGATTGGTAAGCTCGAGTTGATCGCCCTTTAAAAATGAAAAAACTGAAGATTATCTTTTTTGGAAATCATATAAGGTCAAATTTTGATTGTAGAATAAATAGAAATTTTGGTTTTGTTCCAGCAAATCACAAATACACGCAATAATTTGGTTTCACAATTTAAACAGTTTATTTACAACTCTGTAACAGGTCATCAAAAAAATATTCTTTTAAGATTCGAACCTTTACAACCACTTTGCACCCAATCAGTACGTCCGCCATTGACAGAATGTGTCATAATAAAACAACAGGGAATGGTTTTACTGAATCACTCTTCAAGGAAATGTTTAACTATTTTTTCTTTAAAGTTTTATTAGGCTTTCCTTCAGAATGTCATGTTTACAGTGTGTCATATTTATGCATGTGTGTTCAAAAGTATTTTTCACTTCTCCATCCAGTTGTTTTTAAACATTCACAGATTTATTAATTATATAAATCACTCAGTGACTAAGTGCAGCACATTCACAAACCAAATTCTGAATATTTTTGTATTATTATTATTATATACTTCAAATATGAAAAATTGTCATAATAGTTTTAGTGTAACATTTTTACCCTCAGTAAATGAATGTACTCCAAAGCTTCACCCCAATCATTCTTAACTTTCATAAAAAAAACAATTCTTTTGTTAGTTTGTATTTGTTCTTGATTGGTTGAGTATTAAATAAGTTGATATCACTTTGTATGAACCCGGTATTTATAATGCATTATAAGCACAATCATAAAGCTTTATAAAGTATTCATAACGTTGTATAAGCCTTTGTTAGTGTCCATAGATGTTCATTATTATAGTCAGAAACAGTCTGACATACAGCTTTATAACACAAAGTGACAATGCATAATAATATAAACTTATTCCATCTTTTGGAAAATTGGCTGTAAGTTGTAAGTTGATGAACAGTTAAAATATATCACTTATGCATTATGTCACTTTGTGTTATAAAGCCTTATGGCATGTTCATATAACACTTTGAGTGTGGTTATGTACATCTATGGACATTAACAAAGGTTTATGACAAGTATTATGAAGCATTATGAATACATTTTATAGCTTTTATAAAATGTGTTTATAGTGCATTATGAATACCGGATTTAGGCAAAGTGTAATTTTGTTAACATTCTACGTATACATTTTAAGGTATAAAACATTTGACTAAATAGTAAAAAATTTTCATCTTTTCAGAAGGTTAATTCTTTGCATTATTTGTATGACAATAATAATTTTTTCACCTAAAGTTTTTTAAACTGGAATTTCGATTAAAGCTGTATACTGTTACACAGTGAGCAAACTCACCTTGCGCACAGAGGCACGGAGAGTATCTATGGTAGCCTTAAGGCTCTCTCTTTCTCTTTCCAGTGCCGCCCGCTCTCCCTCCAACTGGGCATTTACCGCTGCCTCCATCTTCTGCAGCTCTGCTTGATTACGCAGACGCATCAACTCCTCTTCCTGGTGCATGGATTCACACTGCAAGATCTACCAACAGAATGATCACAGTAAGTGCACACTTGTACAAAAAAAAAATCTATGCACAAACAATTTGATCAGTGATTGAGTGCTTTTCGCCCAAATGCACACTGTGGCATAGTAACTGTTTTAGAATTTACAAACGCAACCCATTGTAAACGTATGTTTTTAAATTGTTGTACACCCGTTTTAAAATTTTTTGCTTTTTTTTTTAATATAAGACAATACATCTATGAATTTGACATGAATGACAATGATGCACAAAACTACAATGCTCAAAAAAATAAAGGGAACACTTAAATAACGCATCCTAGATCCTAAAACTTATTTAATATTTCATATCATTTTATTAGGGTTTTAAATTGAAATACCAAATTATTCTTTTTTCGCTGTATAGTTAGGAATAACTGCACAATTCAGCAGTGATGTGGTTGTTTGCAGAACGGTTCACTTTGTGGCTGGCTGAATTGCCTTTAATATCCATGACTGAAAAGTGATTAAATACCTCGATCTGTTTCCTGGCCTCAGTGAGACTCTCTGCTGCTTTTCGTAATCTCTGGTTTTCAACCTCTAGCAGTGCGAGTCTCTGCTCAGCCTCGCGTGCTTTCCTCATCTGTTCACCATGTTTGGTATGAAGTTCTTGAATCACGTTGGCCTGACGACTTGCTTCCTCCTCAGTCTGCTGGAGCTGAATAGACAGATTCTGAACGTCCTGCCGAAGTTTATCTACCTCTCCCGATGCGTCCTCCTGCTCTGTTTTCTGTGTGGGCATCTCTCCATCAGTCGTGCTTTCACATCGTTCTGCCCTGCTTTCTGACCTGCTTTTCTCCATGCTCTTTTCTCCTTCCGCTTCACCTCTTTCTTTTTGTCCCGTACTGTTTTTGGCCTCCTCTTTTCTCTCTCGGAGGAGGACTTCCTCACCTTCTCCATCTTCTCTCTGAACCCTCATCATAGCATCCCTTCTTTTCTCTGCTTTCTCTGCCTCCTCCTCTCTTCCCATGTCCTTTCCTTCACACTCGCCTCTTGTGATATCCCGCTTCGCCTCTCCAGCAGACCTCCCCATCTCCTTCTCCAGTGACCTGCCTTTTTCCAGCTCTTTAAGACTGAGCTTCAGACAGGTGTTTTCATTCTTCAGGTTCTGAAACTGGTAGATAAAAAAAGATTTGAAAATAGCTTGGTTTCTCAACTGGGAATGGAAACCGCAGATCAAACACACTCAAGCTCTGCATCATGTTCAGTCTCTAGGACACTTGTGTGTGTAATGTAAATAATGTTCTAAACACATTTGTGTGTGTGTGTGTGTGTGTGTGTGTGTGTGTGTGTGTGTGTGTGTGTGTGTGTGTGTGTGTGCGCGCGCGCGTTACTAAAGGCTCTCACCTCTCTGAGTGTGTTCTGGTGCTCCTCTTCCAATTTTGCCAGTCTCTCTATCTGTCTCTGCAGAGCCTCTTTAACGTCAGGCGAGTTAGCCTGCAGAGCCTGATCAACACAAGTTCACCATCTCATTATCACATCAGTCACTCACACAGTGGAAGTACATAGTGAGAAAGCTAAGCTTAAGGGTCAGATTGAAAAACAGACCCAGACTGCACTCAAAGCCAATTATGCATTCTGTTACTGATCATGACTCAGCCATTAGTAATTAAACTCACAACCAGAAAAAAAAATACAGTAACTAAAATTATCCTGGCCATTAAATGACATTTTCTAACACTGAACTAATTAGCAAGGTGTTTTTTTTGTTCGTTAACTTTTAAATGTTTTAAATAAATATGACTGCTGGTCATTTTTATGGTCCATAAAATGGTATATTCTCTTTTGAATGACTCCTAAAACAAATGGAAGTGTGGTTCGGTGTTTATTAAGGCAAATTATTTCTAAACCTTGTTTCTGGCAAACATGCAAACTTGCATAAAATTGTGCAGTGTTTTAACTTTACCAAATGAAATGGACTCCGGATAAACATATGACCATATACTGCACACTGTACATGGCTAAACGTAGTCTAACTGGCCATCTCTTTATTATGGGTAGAAATAAAGAGCAGACTGTACACAAACAGATCATCATGTTCACACGAGCAGCTTTCATTATTCAGTTGAATTGCAAACTTCTGCATTCATAGAACAACACACACAAACATGAGGTGCCTTTAATTAAAGCTTTTAACAAAAAATGTATTAATTATGATGTCATTTCATTGAAATTGTTTACGCTGTGGTAGACATTTTTGGAGCGTTTGTTTGTTCTACCACTGAGCGTCAGATTTCCGATTTACACATGTGCATGTACCCTGTGGTTTTAAGTGACTGTAAACCATGCATTTATTAAACAACAATACTGAATGAAATCCATGTTGTTATATGATTACATATTCGGTGTAATCTGATCATGTAGCCCATCCCTACATCTATACAATACAGTCTTACTGAGCAAGTGTTCAAATTATATGTAATAGAGCTGCATATTCATAGCTGAAGTGTTTAATCGTGACATCACCATCTGGAGATCAATGACGGCTGACAACCTGCAATTACAGTATGCACTGTAATTAAATATTTTGTTATTCAAATATCTGTCTAACCAAAATGCTGGTGCGGAACTTTTAAATAAGCCGACTCCATTCGTTTTTCATTAAAAAAAAAAAAGAGAGAGAAAGCTAAACTTTGACCCCAACCTCCTGCTCAGCCTGCAGGTGCTCCAGTCGTCTCCTCAGCTCTGCATTCTCATTCTCAGCCCCCAGAAGTCTCAGTGAAGATGCCTCGTCCACTTCGACGCTTAGTGGCTTCAGTTCCACTTCTGCAATTGAAGAGAACTGAAGTGTAAATAGAGAGCTTTCAGGGGAGCAGTGCAAGAAAATCAGGTCAATAGCATGAAGTTATGGCAATAGTTCAATTCACCAGGAGGCCTGGGGCTCTTAGGTTCCTGAAGCTCTTCATCAGACTCCAGCTCTAATTGGAGGACACGAGGATGAGTCACACTCTGACTGACATCACTGGAGAAAGAGTGGCGCTTCAGATCCATCTGCAGATTCATATTCATCTCCAGCAGTTCATCGACCCGCTGCCTCTCCACATCTCGCTCCTACGCATACGCACACATGCAGACACGGATGCCCATAAATACATCCACAGCTTCCTACTTCCTACAGATGCCACTCATTAGTAGTGTCACTGATTACTGTATTTGACACTTCCATTCAATTAACTTGTGATTCAAAGCAATCAAGTAATGCAAAAGTTGGTGAAGTTTTGTACCGCCTCCATGTCCATTAGTTTTTGTCGGATCAAGAGATTGTCCTTTTCCAGTTCACGTAACGCTGAACAGCGAGCACGTGAGTCCGCCAGCTGCTCCTCCAACAATGTTCTGTTCTCTTGTAGTGATGCACAGTACTGCTGTTGCTCCTGTGGATGAAGAGAAGCCATGGGTCTGGTTATAAATCTGGTTGTATCAATGCAGGAAATACAATACGATCTTTTAAATCATAAAGTTCAGATTAAAATAAACAGCGAACTGATTTCCGGAAACTGTGTGTTGTATTTGACCACTGGATGGCAATTTTTTTATAGCGAAACCAGAATCTTGTTACTCAGCCATCGGTGTTCACTTTAAAACCTGAAATCAAACCTTGATTTTTTTATTATATCGTGTTCAAAACTAATTTATTCATTCGGTATCTTCCACTTAAACCTCTACGGGGTTGCAGAGGGGTTCCCCATGCCCATACAGGGAAGAACGTTTCTGGCACTGAGCAAATACACCCAGGACCGGGTGCAAATCTATCGCTGGACACACACACACACACACACACATATATAAATATATATAAGGTCAATTTAGAGAAGCCAATTTACCCTTAATCCAAGTTTTTAGACTTTGGGAGGAAACCACTGTGCCACCAACTGTTTTAGAAAAGCAATAAGGTACTTGAGGTTGTGTATTATTGTAAATAAATCATGGCAAAGAGGTGTAAAGGCACTCCCCTTCGCGTCATGCCTAATGAAATGTCTTTCATGTGATTTATTCACAATAATGCATGCCCTCTTGTGCCTTATTGCTTTACCAGCCACATGTCCTTCCCCTCCCCTCTACCCGTGCGCCAATCGCTATAGAAATGGCACACACCTAAAACCTTATACTATATATTACCTGATGTATTTTAAAAACCCGCTATGTTCCTAGTACAAACTGAGACAGGCCAATCATAGGTCATCACAAAAAGTGCACTACATTTCAAAAGGAAAGACTTATGACTGTGTTATGAATGACTGAAAATCTGGTAAACAGGCCAAGTTAAATCCAGACTAAATAAATATTTTTTTGCATGCTGTGTTTAATCTATTCGCCTTAAAATGTGCATTATTATTACATAAATTCACTTTAAAGAATCCGAGCAATCAGAACCTTAAGCTCTTCACTCTGCTCAATATTCATGGAAAGGTTTAGATGGCACCTGCAAATTACTATAACAATACAGACTGATGCTGCATTGTATGCACTAAGTATATTCATAATAAAGCCTAATTTCTTTAATTCGAGGGCTTAGAAGTTTAAAAATGGCTTAATGCAAAATGATTTAGATTTTATTCTAAAACATGGAAGCATTGCATTTTGTTCGTACTTTACCTTTAGCTGAGTACGATAAAGTTCCAGGCTGCGCAAGCGATGTGTGCAGGTCTTCAGCTCCATCTGCAGCTGTTCTGATTTGGCTGCACGCTCACGCAAACAGTCCAGCTCATCACGCAGATTTCGGGTGACACGCACCTCACCCTGCAGTGCCCGGTTCTAATTCACACCACAAAACACATACTGGGTTAATTTTACCGGGTTAAAACGTGGCCGTGTTGCACGTACTGAAAAACACTCACCTCACATTGCAGTTTTTTCAGTTCTTCTTCCAACGTTTGTACTTCTTGCTTGTAATCTAATATCTGGTCTTCTTTATCTTCCCTAAAGGTAACATATTAATACAAAACACCAAGCACAACTACAAATTCTTGCACTTGACAAAATGCTGAAACACTCACAGTTCTTGTTTAAGTCTGCGCAGTTTGGCTTTGTTGTCTGCCAGTTGTACAGACAGTCCCTCGGGAGCGTTATCCCACAGACCAGCAGGAGGCGCAGTGGGAGACGGTGCTGACTCCCGCTGCACGCACAACTCGGCTATCCTCTGAGAATTAAACAGGAGAGCTGTCAGCCATGAGGTTCAGTCCTCCTCTCAAATACTAATCACAGGTCTAAGTAAATTAACATCTCATCTCTACTTTCTCTGTCAGATTTAGAGGTTTTAATTTGGATTTCTGCGCAAGAAGATCTTTAACTATTGAACTAAATTACCCTGTCAGTCAATAGTCTACACTGAAATAGGGCTAATCTATGCGGGGTTTAAAGCAGAAGCTTCAACACTCCTGCACTCTGTACTATTAAGTCTGTAACTGCAAACGCACTGTTTTAAGCCACAGTTGTGGCCTTACCAAAGGTTGAGAGTCATTAATTATGTATATGAATGTTGAGCAAATTGTATCTCGTGGACTTCAGAAGGAATGCTGACCCACATCTACCTATCCAAGTCAAGAGGACGGCAATGGAGCGTGTGAACAGCTTTAAGTTCCTAGGTGTCCACATCTCCGAGGATCTCAACTGGACGATCGGCTACTCAAAGCTGGTCAAGAAGGCTCACCAGCACCTCTTCTTTCTGAGAACTCTGTGGAAGAACCATCTGTCTCCAGACATCCTGGTGAACTTTTATCGCTGCACCATTGAGAGCATCTTGACCAACTGCATCACAGTATGGTACAGGTTCTGCTCTGCCTTAGATCGGAAGGTGTTGCAGAGGGTGGTAAAGCCGCCCAGCGCATCACCGGAGCATCACTTCCTGCCATAGAGGACATCTACAGGAAGCGGTGTCTGAAAAGGGCTGAGAAAATCTGAATCCAGTCATCCAGCCTACAGCCTCGTCACCCTCCTGGCCTCTAGAAGGCGCTACAGGAGCCTCTGGATTAAGACCACCTCGTGCGGGAACAGCTTCTTTCCCACAGCTGTCACAGTCCTGAACTCTGCCTCCTGATATCGAAACAATAACGACGGACTGTATCCTAACACACGCCAATAACACATGACTTAAACACTATTTTCGACTCTATACTGCCCACTACTGTATTTACTGTATAATATACTGCGTTCATAAGTACATGCTTATATTATTTATTTACTCTGTTTATTCCCCTTCATGTTTATAAGTTGTTTATAGCCTGTACATTTAAAATCTATACATACTTATACTTGGTTATAGCATACTCAAACAATTAACATAGTTATATTTTTGCTAAGCACTTCTGGATGGATGCAAACTGCATTTTGTTGGTTTGTACTTGCGACGTGCAATGACAGAGATGAATTCTATTCTATTCTACTTTATTGTCATTCAAATTTACGAGAAAACGAGATTACATTAGTTTGGCTCGATGTCATTTTAAAGTGACAAGTGTGTGTAATGTAGTGCAAAATTGTGACAATAAATATATGTGAACAAATGTATACAGTACAGCTGCAAGTTACAATTTTTTATCCAAAGCAACTTACAAATGAGAAAACAATACAAGTCAGTAGTTAAGGAGGAAACAGTTTAAATTTACCCTACACCCTACATTTTTCCTTATTTTTATATATATAAATAATGCTGGAATAGGATACTAGATATACATTAAATTGCACAGATATAGATGTGCTCCAGTCCATAAACTTACACTAATAAATGTTACCTATTAGAACCCTGTTTACATTTGAAGGCTGTAAAAAGATTATTCACTTTATCCTCTCACCTCTAGATGTGTGTCTCTCTGAGCCAAGAGGCTCTGGATCTGCCGGGCAAGATTACCAAGCAGAGCCTGAAACTCCATTCCATCCAGTGCACATATCTCCCCGTAGTGGAGAGGCAGTACTGCACTTGGGTCCTGAGTCACCTAAGTTGTCAACATAACAGAGACAGGTAAGCTGCTGTACTGTCTGACCGTTACAAAGCCTTGTTGAAATATTCAACATCCGAGTACAATTTTGACCATCAATTTCTTATACACCTTTATCAGCCCATTTTATATCAGACATGAAAATGCTCCGGTATGAATCTTAATCTGGGAAATAGAAAACCAGGAGAGGCCAATCCAATTAAAACTTCTATCCAACCGGACAACGTGGCTGACCTTTTTAACAGGCCATTACACACACAACTTTATGTGATATGAGAAATGTCTGTATGCAACTGTACGATATGACTAAGGAAATGTGTACAGCCAACCTGTTTTCCAGTTCCAGTGAAGGTAAATGTTAAAGTTAAATAATACAAGACATTTTTGCCAATTTTGGTCATTTACTTTTCCTGTAACCAGCTTAACTGTGCCACTGTTCTCGAAGTATCAATTCAAAGCTAGTGTTCTGCATGTGAAGACAGATATGCCTGCAATTATTGGCTATATTTAAAAAAAACAAAACATATACAGAACATATAAGGGTTCACATTTCTCACATTTTCATGTCATTTTAACCTTAAAGTGGACACTTATTATCAAAATTAATGAGTATGCACTATTTTTGTTGATTTGCACTTATTCCTCTACTGGGTGGCGGTGGGGTTCCAGGGGAGAACATATCGGGCGCCGGTCAGTTACACCCAGGACAGAGAGCCAATCCATCGCTGGGCACACACTCACTCACACATATACACACACTATATGGGGCAATTTAGAGCATTGAATTTACTTGGAATCCATGGTTTGGACTGAAACCGGAAAACCCCGAAAAAACCCACACGGACACGGGGAGGACATGAAATCACCACCAAGATATTTGAACCGGGAATGCCCAGCCCTGAGAGGTGAACCACTAAGCCACCGTGCCGCCCGTACTTATAGTTTATACACAAAAATATAATTAACAGACAATTTATAAACTATTTATAAGAATAATGTAATATGATGATCCATCTACTCCTTAATATCTGGCTGAGCTGCTTGTCTAGCTGTGACATTATTCACAATAACCCACACCTCTGACCACTTCACATTCGTATAAATGCGTGATATGAAATATATTGTTTCCTGAAGTTTTTCATATACTGCATTTTGTAATTTGTCCACTAGATTGTAGTATTAGATTGTGGAAATATTTTACTTGTGGTCAGGGTTCATTTAAAAAAAAAAAAAAAAAGACTGGATTATGTCACGGAACATTTTTATTAGTGATTTTGCTTTCATTTAACAAATTTATGAATCAAACCTTGTTTTGTTTTTATAGTGTGTTGGTAACCGTTATATAAAAGCAATAATGCACTGGAGGTTGTGCATTATTGTGAATAAACCATGGGAAAGAGATGTAACGGCACTCCGCTTGCACGTCATGCCTAATAACACCATTCACAATAATGCCACATTCTCGTGCCTTATTGCTTTATTAATAAAAGTCCATTGTACACATAAAATATTTTCAAGAAACCCGCAAAAGCTTACCTCCTGTATGCAGAGGGCGAGCTCTGCCTGAATATCAATGTGAAGTGACTGAATTTGTTGAATTAATGTTTCCTTTGTCTCACACTGGTGAACAGAAACATACATTTCAATCTATTAAATTTAACATTTTTGATTCACTTAGTTTACGTAACTGCACAACATCAATTTACCTGTACAGCACATCCCAGTAACAATAGTAACAGCCTCCGTAGTTCCTCCAGAGCACCTTCTGTTTACACACATAGAACCATATTTCATATCGAATAGCACTGACGTAACACAACAGAAGTAAAACTAGCATTCTGCAAAATTCAGACAAAATTATTAGGTACCTGTAAGAGGATCGCGTCCCAAAACAGCGACATTGGGCAGAGGCATCAGGACCAACTGCTGAAGATTTTCCTAGAGTAGAAAAAAGAGAAAAGGACAATTTTTTTTATATATATATTTTTTTAATAAAGTGCTTCTGGAAGAGATGTATTTTAATCCTGATTGGGATAATAAAAATGTTGGCATTTATTCCAGATCTCATAGAGTGAAAAATGGAGAAAAACCTAAGACAGGTAGCCAGCCCATTGCAAAGCAGACACACAGCAAAACACATTCAAACACACCTGGACCCATTTTGTATCAGCAATTAATTTGCTAACATATTTTAGAATTTTTATAGACAGTTGCCAAGTGGAAAAAAAAATGCAAACATAGGAACAACAGAAAGAATCCTGACTGCCAAACACAGGAATTAAGCCGGTGACCTCCTCACTGTAAAGAAAGTGCTCAAACCACTGCCCAGTATCACCCGATATAAAGTCAAGATTTCTTAAATAGCTGAATAAACAGGTAGTGTTAAACCAAACTCTTCGGTAAAAAAAAAAAAATCTGACATGCATTGAGTTCTTTTAGACCAAATCTATAAATTCCCCACTTTAACAAACACCATACACTACTTACATATTTATTTGATGAAAAAAAGCAGTCGCTCATTAAATCTGATCCAAAATCTGAGAACAGACAGATTTTAATGGTCTGCTTTTGTCCACATTTAATGATCTGAACTAAATCATTTATGAATAATGCATCAATATAGTATTAAATATAAAGGACAGTGCCACAGGGGACATGGTTTGGCAGGTAGAGTATATCTGGGAGGACCTTGTGGTCAAAAAGTTAAAACACATCCATTCATTTTTTTCCTGATGAGTGTCATGAGGTGCTCTTATAGGGGAAATGTCAGAGCAACAGCTGGGACAGGTCGCCAGTTCACGACAAAGAACTGAAAAACAATGCAATGACATTCACACCAATAAATAGCAAAATATGCTATTTACCTACTACATGTTTTGAGACTAAGGATAAAACCAGACATAATGGTAAAACATAAGCAGAGGCAGGGGGAGAAAGGACTTGAACAGGAATCAAACCTGAGTACTCCTGACTGTGAGGCAAGTGCATCGCCCTGCTGGCAATACAAAACTCAAAGAAAAGATATCTGACTATAAATAAATCATTCTCAGCACCACTAAGCCTTCTTTTTCATGTGAAGTGTTCGATTTTGGTCTCAGAGACAGACATTTATAAAATGTTAGTGCTGAAAAGCTACAATTACATTTAGTCTTTTAACAGACACTTTTATCTAAATTGACCTACAAATGAGAGAACACCACAAGTCGGTAGCTTAGGAAAAAACAGCTACACTGAATACCATTAACCCTGCGCATTTCTTTTTTTTATATAGCAAGTGTCTGTGGAAGAAGTGTGTTTTTAGCAGTTTCTTGAAAATATTGAGTGAGTCAGCCTCATGGATAGAGTTGGGAAGGTTGTTTCACCTTTTAGCAGTGGTGAATGAAATGGAGTAAAAATTTACTGCTTGGTGAGTTGGACTCACCAGGCGACATTCATTACTAGAGCGCAGTGAACAGTCGGAGTATATTTAGTAAATAGGGATTGAAGGTAAGAGGGGGCAGATCCAGGGACTGTCCTCTGGGCCAAGGTTAGAGGCTTGTACCGAATGCAGCAGCTACAGGAAGCCAATGGAGAGAGAGGAGTTCGCTTTGGTTGGTTGAACACGAGTCGGGCTGCAGAGTTTTGAACCAATTGTAGAGGTCTGATTTTTGAAGTTGGGAGACCAGCAAGCAGAGCATCACAATAGTCGAGCCGGGATAGGCTGAGGGCTTGGGCCAGCCGGAGGGACTGAGGGCATGGCAGTGGTTAGGGTGTTGGACTATCAATCTGAAGGTTGTGGCTTCAAATCCCAGGCCCACTAAAGTTACCGCTATGGGTCCTTGAGCACGACCCTTAACCCTCACTGCTCCAGGGTTCTGCATCAACTCTGTGTTTTGTCTTTAAAAAGTATAACTTTGAACACTTGGGACTACCCATATTACCACAAAGTAGTGATTAGAGTGAGTTACTCTTTCAATAACACAAAAAGAGACTTGTTTTTAACTTGAACCTTGTTTTAATTTGGCTGGATTTTGGTTAGAAGAGCTCTTTCTGAATTCCATTTCAGTTACATCTTGCAATCTCTGTGGTCTGTATGATAAATCTGTGTTCACTGTGTATATCACATCTATAACATTACAGCTGTTTATAACAGCAAACTGTGTAATGTTTACAATAAACAATGCTATTACGAGACAGGAGGAAAAACTGGAACCGTGAAAGTAACAGGAGCTGGGTAATGACCAGAGCTGAAAACTTAAAAGTAGCCCAGTTTCACAAAAAGTCGTGTTTACAGCTGAAAAGCAGCATAAATCCAGAAGTGAAACCAAAAAATTAAGATGACCACAGAGTCATTCTGTTCGCATGCATGCGTCATCTGACTTAATCTACTGTTTGATGAACACAACTGCAAAGTGCAAAAATGTGTATACACCTCTTTCAGTTTAATTTCAGTCAGGCTTTACATTTATCAACTAGAACGGAACTAGAACTATGTTGCAATGTTTATATTCATAGTTGTGTGTGTGTATATATATATATATTGCTAACTTTAACAGAATATGGTTGCTCTGGGTCCATGGGCCATCTTTTTTTTTTTTGTCACATATGTCACATGCGATGAAAATGATAAAAAAGCCTCCTTAAATATTTGAAAAGTTTGTTATAAAACTTTAAGTTGGCTTGGAAAGATTAAAGGTGGCAAAAAAAACAACACAACAAACCCTAACTAAAAAAATTATAAATTGATAACCTGACTTTTATCACATATTCCGATCACTTTGTTTCTCCAGATAATACTATTACTAATACCGTACTAATAAATAATAATATATCAAATTCATAGACACTTAAAGACATTTTATCCGTTAAGATTACATAAAAACATTGCATTATGTTTGTTAAAACTTTTGTTAAACATGGCAACACTTTATCGGCCTTCATGTAGGTTTAAATAAGGTGGTGTAAAATTAAAATTAAACAGGAAGCACATAACTGTACAAGAGGTCTTATTTAAAAATAATTCATAGATAAGATTTGCATCACTATGTCATTAAACTGCACTCCACGAACCTCTATACAACAGCAGCACCCCAAAATTGCAGCTGCAAGTATTTAATGCCTGTTAAGGCCTTAATGCTATTTTTTAGCCTTTATTCATATGTTAATAACGTACAATCTGGGTACAAAGTATTAAGATTAACATAAGATTAACCAATACAATTCAACACTGTGAACTTGTAACATATCAAGTATATCCTTCCCATTTTTCTTTGGTGAGTCACTTATCTTTCTCAATTTCATGCGTGTGTGTGTGTTGTGTCAGCAGAAGGCCCGTGTCTCAGGTGCAAAACAAGGAGACAGGAAGTTGCTAAAATCCAAAGTATAACGCACTTTTAGAAGCTAAACAATGAGATTTACATAAACTGTGACAATAAATACATTTTAAAAATATTTTAATATCATTTTGGTGGCAGCTACACGGTTATCCCACTGCTTTGTATTAATATACATAATTATACACTAATAATTATTATTTACTTGGTGCATATTAAAGGGCTACAACTGCAAGCTGTGATTCTTTTGCTTTATTTTACTTCCAAAGATTGGAATTAGATTGGATTCTGATCCTGTGATTGGAAAAGCCACTAAAGAACACAGAACTGGTTGCCATGTTCATGAAACCTGTTGGAGATACATTTTGTTTGTGACGTTGTGCATTATTATGTTAAAAAACAGTCAATTTTACGGAATAGTGACCCGGAAAGGATTTACATTTGGACGGAATTGTTATTTTTTTAGTGAATATGTACTTATTGCAATTTCAGTGTTTTTGTTATTGGCTGACAGAAGTTAATCCACTGCTGTTGTAGCCCTGCTGCCTCAAAGTTTGACATGTTTTCTGCTCCCTGTTTGTTTTTTTACAGCTTGCTTAAGCTAAAACCAGTCTGATCATTTTCCACTTACTAAATGAAAGTGCATTACTTTCTGAAGCTGTTGCTGTTTTTCCTTGTTGAACTATTCTGAGTAAAATTCCTGGGATTGTATGCAAGGAAATTTCAAGAAATCTTTATATAGATCTTCTATAAAAAATACTATTATAAACATTTCCAAGTTATGATTCAAATTACCCTCTGACACTTATAATCAACTCATGGTCAAAATTACAGTGATCAATTTCTATTTTCTGATGGTTGATATAAAAATGACCTGAAGTTGCTTAATTTTTTACATTATATGACAATTGCATTACTTAGTAAACAGAAAGTGATGATGGGAAGTCTTTGGTTCAGGCCTGTAGTGTGATTGGCAGATGGTTTTTATGGAACAGGTTAAATGTGTTGCTTATAAATCATTTTCAAATGATTAAAGTTCCGGTTAATCCTCATCTTTATTGTTTACATCACATTTAGCTATTCTGTCGAACCATAATTTGTGCTGTAGCCTTAAAGCCTTTTATATTTCTGTACTTTATAAATTAATGTTTTATAGATCCTTTGAATTTAGCAATTTCACAGATAAATGATCAAATATTGAATACCTGGTAGTAAGACCTCAGGTGCCGGTTGAGGATGGAGAAATTCTGAACTCGTAGTATCTTATCATCAGACACATTCCTGTAGATCTGCTCCACTTTTGGATTAGGATCACTTGTAAAAATACGTAAATAAATACAATCAGAAATCTAACTCAGTATTTTATTGCACTGGATTTTACTGTTCATAAGGATATGTGTGGCCATGCCCCCCTACATTATTCTCATGACTTCATTGAGGTAGACTCCGTCGGTAAGGCGCAGGTACTGCTTCAGAACATTGTGAGAGTTAAAGTTCACTTCCATGTAGTCCTGACCATCATCACCAACCATATTCTCAAAGAGATTCACCTTGAGGAAAATAACATATTATAATACAGATAGGGCGCCATGGTGGCTTAGTGGTTAGCATGTTCGCCTCTAAGCACTGGGGCTTCCCAGTTCGAATCCCGATCTGGGTGGAGTTTCTATGTTCTCCCCGTGTCCGCGAGGGTTTCCTCCGGGTTCTCGGGTTTCCTTCCACAGTTAAAAGACGTGAATCCAAGGAAAATTGACTACTCCAAATTGCCCCATATAGTCTCTATGGGTGTGTGTGGGCTCAGAGATAGATTAGCGCACTGTCTTGGGTGCCTCTGAAACATTCTCCCCTAAATGTGCCTGGGAACTCCCCTATGACCCTAGTAAAAAATTCAGTGGAAAATAATGAATAATACAGATATTACATTACATATTTACATTTGGTCATTTAGTTGACGCTTTTATCCAAAGTGACTTACAAGTATCCCACTTATTATTTGGGGTCAGAACACAGGGGTACATACAGAATCCCTAGAGCAATTAGGGTTAGGGGTCTTGCTCAAGGACCCCAATTGGTAACTTCATTGGACCTGGAATTTAAACTCACAACCTTTAAATTGCCTCTCAATCAATTAGATATGAGATTCAATACCAACAAGACATTCTAAGTATATTTTCTTAGTTGAAAATGATTTATTTAACTATTTAGGACACAAAAATGCCCAAATGACGTTTTTACACCAAACATCCCAAAAATATCAAGGAACATTGATTGCAGATTTTAAGCAAAGAACTAACGTTTAATAATTTATTACAGCGTGTAAATTGCGAAGATGGACACATACCCATGTAACAAGTGCTCGTCCCATAAACTCCTCTAACATTTCCGTGAAGTTCGCGTCCATCTTGCTGAAACCCTTAACAGGTGAATACACACGAATCCTTCATACAAACTTTTATAAATACATTAATGTAAACGAGGTCATTGTTGCTACTTATAGATGTATGAAACAAAAAAAGCCTGAGTTGTTTTTCGAAATGTAACCGTTAGGTCGCATTTTGCTGCCACTGCCCTTCTCCTTTTCTGTCACGTTGGTGACACATTGTGTAACCACCCCGGAATCTGACAGCGCGGTTCCACCAACTCTGCTCTTTCTGCATGTCTCTCCACCCATCTCCCCTGTCTGTAAGTAAAACGTGGCAGGTGTTAGAAAGACCATTTGTCAAAAATAAAACTGTGAGAAACTTCGTACTCAAACATTTACTCAACGTTTAAAAAGTCTGAGACTACAGCTCAGGTTTCAGTAGTGAAGGTATTTCTGTATTGATGGAAACTGATTTTGACTCAACAGCGACATCTTGTGGTCCTAATAGGATATCCATGTAAAGGGCTGAATATTATACTCGCCGTGTCAGTTTTACTCAAATTGACTGTTTGGGAAATAAATGAAATAACTGTTTAAAAAAAATAATTATGCAATTATGTATTAAAGCTACCAAGATGGCTTGTATTTTTGTGAATAAATCACGGGAAAGAGGTGTTGGGCCCGACGCAAGGCGGAGTTCTAA
This sequence comes from Xyliphius kryptos, assembly GCA_025769995.1. Classification (NCBI taxonomy): domain Eukaryota; kingdom Metazoa; phylum Chordata; class Actinopteri; order Siluriformes; family Aspredinidae; genus Xyliphius; species Xyliphius kryptos. The sequence continues at coordinate 10,758 of JAOUQT010009595.1, read as the reverse complement.
GTGCTATGTGGGTTTTATCGCTATGGCAACCGTCACTCTCAATGTTCCAGTGTTTTACTCATTTTTTTTCTCTCCCACGTTATTCCTATTCAAATACACACAAATTGCCTTTTATGCAAATTGGGTGATATCATTTAGATACTTACGTTTACATTTAGTAATTTAGCTGACGCTTTTATCCAAAGCGACTTACAAGTATCCCAACTTGTTTGGGGTCAGAACCCTGGAGCAATGAGGATTAAGGGTCTTGCTCAAGAACCCACAGCGGTAACGTCAGTGGACCTGGGATTTGAGCCCACAACCTTCGGATTGATAGTCCATCGCCCTAACCACTGAGCTACCACTCCCTTAAGGACAATTGTTTACAGACAAGACAAGTAGAGAAGAGGTAAAAATAACATAACTACTGGAAAGTTATATGATAAAGAAATTTCCGCTACTGCTAGGCTACAGTGTAGCTAAACTAATATATCTATCATGCATTAATACGAACGTGAAGCAGTCAGCGTTGTGCATTATTGTCAATGTCAGGGCTGGACAAATGGCTAAAGCAATCAGATTGAAAATCTGAATTTTAAGATATAACGCTATAATTTTCACTCACAGGTTAAATAAAAATAATTGAATTAATCAAAAGGCTTTATTAACTAAAAGTAAACCTCCTGAACAGTATTTTCCCTGACTTCTTTGTCCTGGTCAGGACTGGGAAACACTGGACTAAAATAATTTAATTCCCAAAAAATAGACTGCTGTATAGCATCACACTCTGTTAAATGTAATAGACTAGGAACTAGCCTACAGTATATATCTAAAAATGTTATAGACAACATATAGTTGGTGAAAAGGGGGGTTGAAACATTTGTCCAAGGCACTGTGCAGTTGTTCTTATCCATGGAGAGTTGCAGCTGTGTGGGGAAACTCATGTGGACAAATGACAAATATGCATTAAGACTCCAACACGTGGTGACGGTGAGCCAGAGATATACAAACTGACAAAAAACAAAGTTGTACAACTAAATGAACTGTTACCATGTAAATATGTCTTGGGAAAAATACCTATTATTATTAAGTAGTTTTAGGAAAAATAAGACAAAATATGAGCAGAAAGCAGACAAGAACTCGAATCTTTATTTGTCTCATGCATCTTGCATTTGCTCTATGTTTATATCTTTACAGCCATGCTTAAAGCAGAAACAGGAACTACGAACAGCATACAGTGTGATGTACATTCTGCATTTTGTCATCATTGTAGTTTCCTCCTGGTTCCATAAATATGTATTTTTTTTATTTAGTTAAGAATGTGGAAAAAAAAAAGTTGTTTAGTTGAGGCTTTCATTTGCTGATCGTTGATTTAAGCAGCCATTACCTTTTAAAGTAGTATATGTAGCAAATATATCTTTTTTTCTGGTAAAAACTTTGATCATTTCCTGATCTTTTAGCTGACCGCTTTCTCAGTTGATTCTGCTGCTTGGGTTTCAGCTCCTGCAGGAGCAGCATCCACCTGCACTTGCTGGAACAGCTTCATTACCTTTTCTTTGAATTCGTTAATTGTCTCCTTCACACTTTTTTCCAAGATGTAACCCTCTGTCTCGATCTCTACATTCTCCTGGCCTTCAACTGCCATCATTGAGGTGTGCAGGTAACGCAGACTAATCAGCACCGTCATCTAAAACAAGGTCAGCGGTACAGGGGAAATAGGAGTTAACAAAGAATCATGAACCACAATGCTACTGTATATGGTAGCATAATTTTAAGAGCTGGGCTATTATATGATGAGCTATTATATGATGCACAATTGGATTTGTGCCTATATAAAGTGTTTAATTAGGCTTTGACAGGTTCATTGTGAAGGGTTAAGCACAACCAGAAAACCCTTAAGGATGAAGTTCAACTGACTGGGTCTTTTTATCTTGCACTATTGAATAAATGCTCTATTGATTGAGTGAACAAAGTTACCCAAAGACATTTGCATTAGCGTGAATACAGTACTCTGCAATTATTAGCAGGTACTGATAACACACTTTTTCATAGATTTGTGATAGTAATTATTTGGGTGTACTTGGAAAACTTAAATTAATACACCCTTTATTTTTATTACTTTACCACCTAAAAGTGGTTTAATTTCATATAGTAGTCATACTAATTTAGATCACATTTAGTTATTTAGCTGATGCTTTCATCCAAAGCAACTTACAAGTATCCCAACTTGGTTGGGATCAGAACACTGGGTTGATATGGCACCCTGGAGCAATGAGGGTTAAGGGTCTTGCTCAAGAACCCACATTGGTAACTTCAGTGGACCTGGGATACTCAATATGATGTATGTGTTTTAGAATTTGAATATGTAATATTATAATAGCTAACTTGTAAAATGAAAATCTTGCAATGGAAAGTGCTTTTTAGACATAATTTTAAAAAATGTTCTGTACCTGAATAAAGAAAACAGACAAAACTCCAGGCCCAGTCGTATTCATCAGTCCCATGTAGTAGTTGACCAGAGCCTGTCGGCAGCCACGATTGTAGAGGTTCAGCTCCTCACTCTGGTGCTCATAGTTATAATGGACTGTATTATCTAGGAGGTGGTACTGGAGGCAAGGCCTGGGGGAAGCTGGGTTGCAGCAACTAAAAGGGACTCCATCCATCAAATAACGGCCATCCACATTACTCTTCACACGGCTGAACAGAGGAAAGACATAAATGTAAAGAGAAAACATGATCAAGTTTATATCTATATAACATGTGGACAGACCTCGGTACGGTTGCTTAGTGGTTAGCAAGCTGGGGATTCTCGGTTTGAATTACAACCTGGGTGGAGTTTCAATATTCAATATTCTTCCGTGTACGTGTGGGTTTCCTCCAGTTCTCGGATTTCTGCCCACAGCCCAAAAACATGGATTTAAGGTCAATTGAATGCTCTAAATTGCCCTGTATAGTGTGTGTGGCTGTGTGAGTGAGTGTGCCCAGCAATACATTTGCGCCCTGTCCTGGGTGTATCTTGCCCAGGTCCCGAAACGATAGCCATGGGGAACCCTGTGCCGACCCTAGTAGGAGATTAAGCGGAAGATAATGAATGAATGAATGAATGAATGTGGACAGACTGAATATGCAAATGCCAGTCAGGATTTAGATTGATTTAGTTAACTTGTTGACAGGACTGTTGGCATTACTGATTTTTTTTCCTGCTTTTAGGGATTTACAGCAAAATTTGAAACTAAAACATTTCAATCAATATAAACTTATAGAAACTTGTACTGTACTGATTCAGTTAAATGTAGATGTACATTTTTTTAATAATTTGTACTCACTCCTTTACTTCTTTGGAAGTAAAGTCCAGGTAGCGGTTGTTAACCCACTGTACTTCAAACCAGTCCCTGTAGTTTGTGTTTCCACAGCACTGGAACTCTATCTGCAGACGGTCAATGGTCTCCTTCTGGAAACATCGACCTGGGGTGTCTGTGTCCTGTAGAAAATATTACAAATTTGAACTAAGCTCTCAAATATTGAAAGATTAGACCATCAGTTTGAAATATGACTGTTTAACATCACAATGCATATACTTCAGGTCGCATTAGCTCATGTTCTAAATGCCGGTTAATTCTAGTTAAATGTGATTTACATTTATGAATACACCAGCGGAATACCCATGCTGTGCTATGTGGGAGAACTTGATAAAGTGAAAGTTGAAAGGCAATTGTTATTGAATGAACAATTGCTTTAGAGTTTATATATTTCAAATGAACATATTATACTACAATGAGGTTTGCTGCAATTTAAATTCTGAAATGAATATAGTGTGAGTTATGACACGGTTGCTTTCTTACGTAAATTTTTGTTTTTCCGAGAACATGTCGAGGTATCACAATGCCAAAATTCTTTGTAGGTACTCGGGAAGACCCCGAAGTGACCCTGTCTTGTGTAGGAAGGTCAGAAGTACTTAAGTTTTACCAAGGACATGGTTTTTGCCAAGTTTCAGCCTTGTGGGTACGTGGGAAGTGGGAGAATTAGTGATTGCATGAGGGAGGGCTTTGCTTTTTATAGATATAAAGGGAGATACAAATACTCCCACAAAGTTGCAAACCATGACTGATCCTTGCTTGCAGAGACACAGCCTTTGATGGAAACTCCTTTCATATGTTGATAATCTCACCTACGAATTGTTGAACCTTTAAGAACATTATCATAAGCATTTCAATCATATTTTGTTGTCTGCATTTTCTAACCTTATAAAAGCGTATGCCATTCTTCAAGCCCACTTTAAGAGACTCCTCCAGGCTTGGCTGCAAAGCATAACTCAAAGCCATAGCCACCAAGAGAAGGGAGGTAAAAAATAAAGAAATGCAAAAGAAAGGAGTCAGAATGTTCTTCCAACGTGGAAACTTTGAGGCATCCAGCGAATCCTGACACACTTTGCCAGCACACAGATTAATGCCCACTGATGTAAGCCCCACCACCATGAGCAAATTGGGTACAATGTGGATGTCATTGTTATACATCACCTGGGAAGAAGAATGAGAGTTAAATGTACATACATTAAATAGGATTCCTTGCCATCTATGTTAGAATTTCTTTCGAATACACATCCAATGTTGGAATGTTTTGTCGCCATTCACAGAGTGAACGGTCAGCTACAGTGACTCTGCCATAATGCAGTGTTAGTGACACTTAGAAAGGGGAAGCTGTTAAAAAAGCTTCACATGATGAGAAGTGATCTGTAAACTAAACAGATACCTTAACAAGTTATGCAGAGAAACATGGTAGTGTGAGGGAGAATGCTGTTTTGTTGTGGGATTTTTATGTTTAAAGGTTTTTTGAAAAATATAAGGTTAACTAATTACAAAATCATTATTTATTCAGATCAGGGCTGATTATTTTACAAAAAAAATTGCTGCAGTGAAAATATCCTTAAATATATGAATAGTCTGAAATGTACTGTAAGTTTTTTTACAGCAGTTATAATCTGACTGTGTGTTTTTCTTTTTAGCAATGGTCAGAGTGTTGCAGACTGTTTTCTTGTTCCCTTTTTTTGTCAACTACAACAGGCAGTTTTGAAACTTTTTGTTGCAGTCGTATCGCAACCAATCTGACTCAGTCTGGTTGTAATACTGTCATACTGATTATTCTGTATTAGACGTGCTTTTACAAAGAAAAAAAAAATCTGACATTTACAGATTGGCAAGGCTTATATTTTATAAATACAATGTAATTTATTATTGCAATAATGTTCTTGATTTCAGCAGCTACTTCCAACCATCCATTAACTTTTAATATGACCATTTTTTATTTTAATTTAGTTCACAAACATATTTATTATATTATCCTGTTGAATGCAAATCTTACTTTTGGGCCTCTTAGCTTTCTAGCTGTTGTTTAATATACAATAGACATGATGACTTAGTTTGTTTTATATGCTATATCAAAAAGTATATGTTGTCATTTTATTCCAGGCATATTTATTATCTAATTTTTAACTTTACTTTAACTTTTTAACTTCTAACTTTACACAGAAAAACTAAACATAAGGGAAGCATTAAATATATTTGTGTGATAACAGCGCCCCCTGTGAAGAAATGATAGCTACACAGTGAGTAAGTATGTACTGCCTTTATTGGTATTGGTAGACATATACAGTAGCATATCTAGGATGAAAATATTTTTCCCTTGCTATTCTGTGTATGAGCTCCAAAGGCACAACAGGGGATCATGATTGCTGTGTGTTAAATACTTTATTAGGAATAGTCTCAGAAACAAACCAGAAACTGGCCCTGCAAAATGTCACATTGCTGGCCAATGTCTTGTATCTTATTAGAGAATGCCAGTGCACTCTCAAATCAGACATTAAGAAGTTTTTATTCCATTTTTCCTACTTTTTTACTACAGAATCAGAATCCCTAAGAAAGATAAGTTGGTGGGACAACAATTATTATATAATAAACATCACTGATCAAAATAATACAATTTATAATTATACAATTTCTTGCTTTGTAACTAATATTTTTCATCACATTGTGTTTAAATTATATATATAGAGCCAATTTATTTTAAATTATTAAAACTCTAGGGGGGAAATGTAATCCTTACCTCAGCCCTGCGTAGAAGCTCAGTCTTTAGAAAGATTCCCATCGCAAATGTAGCTGCTCCAGAGACCATGGCCACCCATGTGAGCAGCCAGAGGCCCTGAGCCAAACGTACTCTCTTCTGAAAAGGGAATTTGAGCTTCAGCAATGCCATGCTAGAGAGAGAATAAATAAGGGTTGTTAGGGAACGGAGATATGTTAGAAATAGGGAAAAATAAGAGTTAAGCAGCATAAACACAATTGACATTGTAAATAATATAACTCTTGAGAAAACTAGGAAACGAACAAGATATAAGTATCATTCATATTGAAATCTTCACAAAAAAAGCACCAATAATCCATTAATTTAATTAAGATACAGTAAAAATCCCAGTCTTATCCCAAAAGCCCATCACAGTTTCAACATTTGTTCCAGATCCTTAAATTACCTTCAGTTATCTTGATGTCCTTTGTTTTAATCAGCTTCTTAGAGTTCTGCAGCCATTTTGGCAAGGACTAACTGATATGATATAAAGCATTATACCTTGGATGTCATAATCTGCTCAAATCTGATCCTATTAAATTAACTCCAGCCTATAGGAATCCAGATTATTGTCCTCTAAACAAACTTGTCCTTGAACTGCAAGGCCAAAGAGAAAGGGGAGGTGTGAATACAGTACGGTTTCTGTGGAAAGTGGGGGACATAATAGGCATAAAAGATTTTAAAAGGTTTGGTCAGAACCACCCTGTCTGTTTGAGTAACTGGTTTACGAATTTAACTCATTTAAATCTTTGACAATTTTTTAGGAAAGTACAACATACCTGCCACAGGATGATGAAGTTGTAATGTGGAGTAAACATTCACACAATGAAGGTTTTTTATAGTGGATATAATTTACACCAATCCATAAACATAACACAAAAAGTATATTGTTAATGTGTGCAATAATCATACACATTTACATTACATAGTTAAAAATTTATTATGAAATCATAAGCATGTCACAGTGAAATTTCACAACTACCGTTACCACTGTACAACATAAAGTGTTTTGTTGATTTTCTAAGTGCAAGTTAACACATCATCTACGGAGAACATTTATGACCTTTTTTGGGCAAATGTTTATGAACAAGTTCCTTTGTTAAAATGTAATTATTGGAAATACTAAAGCATGACAAAATTTTGTTTTTCGATAATATTTTTCATTTGGTTAATAAAAAGCAACTGCGGAATGAAGTGAAGGTGACTGTTCATTGTAGAGAACATGCTAACTTGTATTTATTCACCTTGAAAAATCAGTAAAACGTGGAAATTTACCAAGGTACAGAAACATAAGGTTGTAAAGTTCCTTAAATACATCAAATTATAACCACAAACCTTCACATTTTAACTATTTTCTATATTCATTCAAAAGGAAAAACGGGCAAAGCTACACAAACCTCTTTTTGAGTAGACAAAATATGTTATACAACTGAATTTATAAATTGTATTAAATTATGACTAGTATTTACTAGGGTGAATGTCACAATAAGTATCAGAGTTATGTTACATAGAGGAAAAAAATACAAAATCATCAAAGACAATAAAAGCACATGAATATTTCTGTGTTATATTATTCAAGATGTTTTAATCCACAATTGTGCTTTTAAAAATTTGTAGGAATCAACATGTTTACCACCACTGCCTTATGTTTGCAAATTATGTATATGTTTATGATCATTAAATTAATTATGTAAATCACGTTAAGTGGTTGCCTTTACATTTGGTCATTTAGCAGACGCTTTTATTCAAAATGACTAACAAGTATTCCAATTTAATGTTTAGGGTCAAAACACAGGGTTACATATGGAATCCCTGTAGCAATAAGGGTTAAGGGTCTTCCTCAAGGACCCACATTGGACCTAGCATTTGAAACCACAACCCTGAGATTGCTAGCCCAACAACCTAACCACTGCACTACCGCACCCTCCGAATTAATAATATCTATTAAAAAAAAATTGGTTCTTTTGTTGTTTTAGTTTTAGATGAACCACAAATTCAGGGTTTTTCATTATTATTTTATTAACACATTAATACCCATTTACTTAACTTGGACATAGGAGGACAAAAACTGGTTTGCAGCATTCCTGAATTTGTATTTATTGTATGTGCTATGGATAAATTTATGAATAATTTATCTCTTCGGTTTTAAGTGTTTTTTTTACGCAAGTAATTTAAGTAATTGTAAGTAAATTCGGGCATTAAGGGAAAGAAAATGAGTCGATTTTATTTTCAAACTGCTTAAAACTGCCAAATTAATTTCACATTTAAGATTGAATTTAAGAGAAAGCTGATTTGTCTCAGGTTTAAAACTAAACCTTTTCAGCAGAGCCGCCAGTCCAAGTTCTGCCAGTATCATCCTTGTCTAACACTGTGTCTTTGGCTGTGGGTTGAATCTGTCTTAAGAAATGATCTAACATTGCCTGTGTTGTAGGATCATTTCTAAAAACATCATCATAAGGTTTGTGCTGTGAATTACCTAAACCTTCACCCTCTCTTGATGCTTTTATTTCTTCAGTGCTGTTTGAATATGATCGCATATCTCGAGGTCTTTGCAACAGCATGCCGGAGGAAGACTTTTCTGTTTGTAAATCTAACAGATGCTTTGTGATCCGGGGGTCGTGTGTTCTGGCCGTTTTGTCTGACATCATGCAGATTTCGGTGTCGAGTGCAGGAAAATTAGGAATAGAATTATTTGTATTAGGGAGTAAATAGACACTTGCGTCTGCATTTTTTATTTGTGTGTCCATTTTCTTTTCTGGCCCAATCCAGAGATTTTTACTTTTTGTACATGGAGGAAATGCTGTAATGTTATCCTTAAGAGCTGTTGAATCTTCCTGCGGAGTAAGCAGCCATTCGGATATTTTTTCTTCACTTTTGACATCAGGTGACTGGTGATCCTTATTGGATTTTTCAGATTGTACAGGTAGAACAGAGGAATGTAAGAAGCCTTTCAGTGCATCCTGAGAGTCTAAATGTTTGCCCAAAAGCTCTCTGATTAAGGAGGGAATCTGAAAGTAAAAAAGTTTATTAAGAAACTTTAAAGCTTTAATAAGAACATAATTTGAGAGTCATTAAAATGTAAGACAACTTCTTACATTAATGTTTTCCAATGAAGTGATTGTAGTTTTAGCAGCATCCAGTTGTGCAGTGAGTTCAGAAATCCTGTGTAAGTGGAATTGACGCTCTGAGGTCATCTTTTCCATCTAAAATCAAAACAACATGATCATGTGAGTAAGTTTGTAGTTCACACCAGATATTTGATGGGTAACTATGTTTTCTAAAATGTGGACCTGGTGTGCTTGGAACCATATTAATGTTTATGTGTGAGGGCCATGTTGGGCTCAAAACACCTGGGCAGACACACCCAGGACAGGGCGCAAATCCACTGCTGGGCACACACTCACTCACACAAACACACACTATATGGGGCAATTTGGAGAATTCAATTTACCTTGAACCCATGTTTTTGGAATGTGGGAGGGTAACCGAGAACCCGGAGGAAACTTGCACAGACCTAGGAAGAAAACCCAGATTGAGATTCGAACCCTGGAATTTCCAGCGCTGAGAGGTGAATATGCTAACCACTAAGCCACATGTTGCCCAGTTAAATGAAAATCTAACACAAGTTAGTGTGTAGTGTATCAAAAAAGTTTTTTTTTTTGATAAAAATAATTATTTTGTGCTTACAACAGATTGCAGCTTTAACTCTATGGTTTTGTTGATCTGCTGGAGGTTAGTGTAGCTCTCCTGAAGCCTGTGGCAAAACACAATAGATTTAGCTTGTTGAACAAAAAGTCAATTAGGTCGATGACATTTTTCGTTGCCATTTCAAATTTCTAAGCAATGTTTTTTGACTGATAACTAAACATGATCCTATTTTATATAGTATAGCGTTTATATATAGTATAAATTATATAAATTCTCTCTGCATCCAGCCTCACCTTTTATATTTTTCTGTCGTGTTATTTAATTCTGTTCTTGTACATTGAATCTCTGCCTCCATGTTTTCAATGCAAGCTACTGTCTGCAACAAATTCTCATGCAGCTCCTTGTTGTAATGCTCCAGAAACCTGAAAGATATTGTGATGGTTTTGTTAAACATAAACCAAATGCATTGTATCAACTATAGAAATGGAGTATATCCAAAAAAATCAATTAGTTTTAGGCTATAGGGCTAAATATAGAGTACCATTACGTGGATACAGGCATATAATGATCGATAATAACAGCAAACAGGCATACTCACTCAGCCCTGTCCATGCTACCTACTGAACACTGGTGGTGGGTGTAGGGGTAAAGGCATGAGGATGAGAAAGACAGAACATAGATTTTTAAAACCATGTGCTCTTGGCCATAATACTGTTTTGATGTAAGCAAACTGGCATAGGATTACTTAAGAACTGCAAATAGATTTTTTTAACATGGCTAAAATGTACAGTATTCAACAAAACTCCACTAAATGCTTAATTTAAATTGGTTTCTTTTTTATGTAAAAATAAGTCTTCAAAAAAACGACATACTCAAAATGGGTTTATATTAAGTGGAGTATCTGCAGTTCTGGTTAGATGTTAACTGTATTTTATTGGTCCTGTACTTGAACTCTGCACAATGTGTGTGTGTGTGTGTGTGTGTGTGTGTGTGTGTGTGTGTGTGTGCGTATAT